>JAOTNS010002626.1:0-41719 GCA_028476615.1 Culter alburnus
TATACAAAATAACATTTAAAAATATGATTTTTGTTAATTTTAGTTAATTTAGTTATATTTACTCTTAGATCTTTTCAAGCCTAATACTTTCAAGGCTCTCCCCCTCTACAACAACAACACACACACACACACACACACAAAACACAGTTGAACATCTAAACTTTTACGACATCACGAGTGATTGTATCATGCTGTTAGATAACGAGAAAGGATATCTGGTCGGGACGTAGAATCAGTAACGCGTGGATATTAGCTCTTCAAAGACTGTAAAACATCTAAGGATGTTTCGGGGTGTTTTACAACAGCTCTGGTGAATCTGGAAGAGTCTGACATTGTGAACTCTGGCATTGTGAACTTTGTTTGGCTTTGTAAACATAGGATTAATACAGGTCGATTAGGACATTTTTTCCAAGTCATCTCAATGGCAAAATGTGTCCCAATCACCCCGAATTCATATTGCGTAGGTTTTCTCTACAAGAAATTGATGAAAACAGTAACATTACTGCAACTTTTAGTTTATCAAGTACTGTTATTTTACTGAAACAAGACAAAAAGAATGTTTAATTTACCCCCAACAGTTATTTTTTCCCAGTTAGCCATAGGCCTATAGTTATTCCTTTTATTTTTCAGACCTAAAATGTTGATCACTACAGGCATAGTTCAAACATGCAATGCTCAAGAAAGCTCATTTTGGTGTAATCTTTGTGAGCTCTCACCCAGAACAGAAAACTTTGTATTAGGTGTTCTAGACAAAAGCTTCATACTAACAGAAAATATTATGTAAGTTAAACTGTGAGTGTACTTTAACGTTATACAATATTTTCAATACGAATATTATGGTTTCATGTTGCTTTAAAGATTTTTGTTTGTTATTTGCTAATACTTTTTCAACTAACACTTCAACATCCAGCCCAAGATGTACAGTATGAGCTAAGGATCTTAAAAGGCTGTTAATCTTAAAAGGCTAAGGCTGTTAAAAGGCATTCCACACTCTGGTAAAACCATTAGTTCAAATTTTAAAAAAAAATTGTGTTTGCACAAAACTAAATTCAAGAGATGAGTTTACTACAAAAGTGTGTATAAGGCATATAGGACGGCACAAATTAAAGAGATGTATGAGCTAAGGATCTTATTTGGCCGCAAATAAACAATTGTGGCAAAATCTTTGAAAAGTGCCAATTAGCTATAAATAATACAGAAATCCTCTCTCCTGGTCTATTGCGAAAGTTTGGTGATTTGTAAATGAAATTTTTTCCCCCACTAATCGCTGATGTTGTTTACATTTTGTTTCTTTGTTTTATTTATTTATTTATTTTATTTATCTATTTTTGAACATTTGTACAGTTTGTAAAGACTGCTCTCTAAGCATGGTCAAACATGTTCACAGGAGTTCATGAAAACATAAATACAGCATAAAGAGAATTAAATGACCACCTTTCTACATGACACTGCTTAAGACTAAACAGATGACATTTCTTTTAGGTCATCTTTCTGGTATGTGTTCGATGTGGGATCACAAGACACGACGCCCCAACAACAAAAACAAGTGAGTCTTGCTGTTTTTCTGTTACCTAATACAACTATTACACTTCAGGTTTTTCTACTATTACACTTAAAGCTGAGCATTTCACTGTTCTTTGTGTATGTCTCTAAACATCCATTAAGTAAATTAATTACAGTTGAAAAGTAGTCATTTTAGGTAAAAGGTGGGATGATTCATGACTTTTAGGTGCCTGTCTATTAGGTCTGATCCACAAAACAGATGGTGTGCTTTATGTCTTAATAATTTGTTCTTCTTTTTATGAAAGCATGCTTTGAGATAACTTATATGTGAAACATGCTCAGTCACATTCAGTCACTCTGAATTCTAGTTCATATTAATTGAACGTTGTTATTCCCCAACATGTTTAACAATGCTAGTTTTCTCTGCCTCATCAAAGTTCCCACAAGTTCTAGTAGTATAGTGAATCTGAAACCATACCAAATATTAGCATGTAACAGTCTGGAGACATTTGTGTTTTTATGATTCTTTGATTTTTGTTTGCATTTCTTCTGAAACTTACTGTTTTAGAAATTGTTTACCAACTTTTAACATCAACATTCTCAACGTATTGCGTGTGATTGTAAGGTTTTGTGTGTCTGTTTTCCTTACACTTTTGGCTGGAAAAACAACAACTATGTTTATTTGCTGTAATGCTAGTGAGCTCAAGGTGTTCATAAATAGATTTTTGGGGCAGTACGTGTATACAGAATGTAGCAAAAGGATCTTTGAAATATTTTATTTTGTAAAACATCTGCGTAGCGAATGGTACCTTTAAAATCATCGTTTTATTATTAATATCATTAAGTTCTTTGTCATGATTATTATTTTTGCTTTTATTTTTTACCTCCTAAAGAATCAGGTTTGCAAGTTGTGTAATACCGTTTTTATGAACTCTTGACCACAAAAGAATGAGTTAAGTGATTCAACCTTTTATTTCAACAATATATTGATGAATAGATACATACATTGAAATAATAAAGAAAATGATAAAAATAGCATTAAATAAAAACAGCAAAACAATAATAATGACATTACCGTTTGTCTAACCAAAAAAGAAAATCTCTGCAGGCTATCATGTTTTGTTCTAGCTGATTAGAGTTTCAACTATTTCATCAATGTCAGCTTTCTCATTTGTTGAAAACATACGTCAGTTACACATGTACACATACAGAGAACCTCTGTAACTTTGAACAATATGTACGCCATGTTTTAAGTTTTAATTTTACTCAATATATTTTTAATTAGCTAGAGGTCTATAACGGAACTTTACCATGTTGATATTTGGAAAAATTGCTTAAAGCCTACACAAAATGAAATACATCCTATCTTCTTTCTAAATTCATGTTATGGATCTTAATGTAAACAATTCACCCATTTTTTTTTTTTTTTTTTTGTCCTTGTAATCTTTAATCATATTATGCTAACTGAATCTTTTGGTGTAATTAATAGACATCCCTGTTTCATTGTGGCCTGCCTTAATTCTATAAAGTTGTTTATGGCTTGACGACAACCCCCTTTACACCACCCTCCATTGAGGGAGGGTTTACCCCAATCAGGTGTCCTGATAACCCACAAAGATACACAGAGCTCAGTTGCTCTCTCTAACGAGTTGACCTTCAGTGCAATACCAGGTTGACGGAGTGGAGTCCTGTGCTACTGCTACATATCGTTGATTAAAGATTGAAGGAAATTTATCTGTTTGTTACATGGATTGTCTGAGACTGACGCAAACTGTGATTCTTCGACTAATACTACTTCAGGGGGTCTGACCTATAAACCACAACTTCAAAGCATTAATGCGCAACAAGGCCTGGACAATTGTTTAAGGACTCGCTCACAGGAGATCCAGAAACTATTAAAATCATTCAGCATCGAATAGAAGACAAAGTTTATATCGTGCACAAAGTTGAGTTCTGAAAAGTCTATCTTCAACGCAGCAGATTTCTGAAATGGCTACGCAAAAGCTGATGGAGTGTGATGGAGAGTTCTGATGAAGATCATCGATGCTGCATTTGAATTGAATAACGATTGTGCGGGGGATACCAAATGTGTAACAAATATCAAAAATGAAATGGACATTGTAAGAGCCTTGAAAAATTCATGGCCTGATACAATCAGTCATACAACAAGTTTGTGTATTATTAACACCAAAGAGTCAGTCTGTGTAAGTATTTGAAAAAGTTCTGGATGTGATGTCTGAATATAGCAACAAGTTCAAAGTTACAGAGGTTCTCTGTATGTGTACATGTGTAACTGACATATGTTTTCAACAAATGAGAAAGCTGACATTGATGAAATAGTTGAAACTCTAATCAGCTAGAACAAAACATGATAGCCTGCAGAGATTTTCTTTTTTGGTTAGACAAACGGTAATGTCATTATTATTGTTTTGCTGTTTTTATTTAATGCTATTTTTATCATTTTCTTTATTATTTCAATGTATGTATCTATTCATCAATATATTGTTGAAATAAAAGGTTGAATCACTTAACTCATTCTTTTGTGGTCAAGAGTTCATAAAAACGGTATTACACAACTTGCAAACCTGATTCTTTAGGAGGTAAAAATAAAAGCAAAAATAATAATCATGACAAAGAACTTAATGATATTAATAATAAAACGATGATTTTAAAGGTACCATTCGCTACGCAGATGTTTTACAAAATAAAATATTTCAAAGATCCTTTTGCTACATTCTGTATACACGTACTGCCCCAAAAATCTATTTATGAACCTTGAGCTCACTAGCATTACAGCAAATAAACATAGTTGTTGTTTTTCCAGCCAAAAGTGTAAGGAAAACAGACACACAAAACCTTACAATCACACGCAATACGTTGAGAATGTTGATGTTAAAAGTTGGTAAACAATTTCTAAAACAGTAAGTTTCAGAAGAAATGCAAACAAAAATCAAAGAATCATAAAAACACAAATGTCTCCAGACTGTTACATGCTAATATTTGGTATGGTTTCAGATTCACTATACTACTAGAACTTGTGGGAACTTTGATGAGGCAGAGAAAACTAGCATTGTTAAACATGTTGGGGAATAACAACGTTCAATTAATATGAACTAGAATTCAGAGTGACTGAATGTGACTGAGCATGTTTCACATATAAGTTATCTCAAAGCATGCTTTCATAAAAGAAGAACAAATTATTAAGACATAAAGCACACCATCTGTTTTGTGGATCAGACCTAATAGACAGGCACCTAAAAGTCATGAATCATCCCACCTTTTACCTAAAATGACTACTTTTCAACTGTAATTAATTTACTTAATGTTTAGAGACATACACAAAACAGTGAAATGCCTTTAAGTGTAATAGTAGAAAAACCTGTGTAATTGTATTAGGTAACAGAAAAACAGCAGACTCACTGTTTTTGTTGTTGTGTCTTGTGATCCCACATCGAACACATACCAGAAAGATGACCTAAAAGAAATGTCATCTGTTTAGTCTTAAGCAGTCATGTAGAAAGGTGGTCATTTAATTCTCTTTATGCTGTATTTATGTTTTCATGAACTCCTGTGAACATGTTTGACCATGCTTAGAGAGCAGTCTTTACAAACTGTACAAATGTTCAAAAATAGATAAATAAATAAATAAATAAAACAAAGAAACAAAATGTAAACAACATCAGCGATTAGTGGGGGAAAAAATTTCATTTACAAATCACCAAACTTTCGCAATAGACCAGGAGAGAGGATTTCTGTATTATTTATAGCTAATTGGCACTTTTCAAAGATTTTGCCACATTGTTTATTTGCGGCCAAATAAGATCCTTAGCTCATACATCTCTTTAATTTGTGCCGTCCTATATGCCTTATACACACTTTTGTAGTAAACTCATCTCTTGAATTTAGTTTTGTGCAAACACAATTTTTTTAAATTTGAACTAATGGTTTTACCAGAGTGTGGAATGCCTTTTAACAGCCTTAGCCTTTTAAGATTAACAGCCTTTTAAGATCCTTAGCTCATACTGTACATCTTGGGCTGGATGTTGAAGTGTTAGTTGAAAAAGTATTAGCAAATAACAAACAAAAATCTTTAAAGCAACATGAAACCATAATATTCGTATTGAAAATATTGTATAACGTTAAAGTACACTCACAGTTTAACTTACATAATATTTTCTGTTAGTATGAAGCTTTTGTCTAGAACCCTAATACAAAGTTTTCTGTTCTGGGTGAGAGCTCACAAAGATTACACCAAAATGAGCTTTCTTGAGCATTGCATGTTTGAACTATGCCTGTAGTGATCAACATTTTAGGTCTGAAAAAAAAGGAATAACTATAGGCCTATGGCTAACTGGGAAAAATAACTGTTGGGGGTAAATTAAACATTCTTTTTGTCTTGTTTCAGTAAATAACAGTACTTGATAAACTAAAAGTTGCAGTAATGTTACTGTTTTCATCAATTTCTTGTAGAGAAAACCTACGCAATAATTCGGGGTGATTGGGACACATTTTGCCATTGAGATGACTTGGAAAAAATGTCCTAATCGACCTGTATTAATCCTATGTTTACAAAGCCAAACAAAGTTCACAATGCCAGAGTTCACAATGTCAGACTCTTCCAGATTCACCAGAGCTGTTGTAAAAACCCCGAAACATCCTTAGATGTTTTACAGTCTTTGAAGAGCTAATATCCACGCGTTACTGATTCTACGTCCCGACCAGATATCCTTTCTCGTTATCTAACAGCATGATACAATCACTCGTGATGTCGTAAAAGTTTAGATGTTCAACTGTGTTTGTGTGTGTGTGTGTGTGTGTGTGTGTGTGTGTGTGTGTGTGTAGAGGGGGAGCCTTGAAAGTATTAGGCTAAAAGATCTAAATATAACTAAATTAACTAAAATTAACAAAAATCATATTTTTAAATGTTATTTTGTATATTTCATAGGCTATTTTGTTTGTTGTGGGCTATGTCTTTCCTTTGGATGTACGTGCAGCTTTACACAAAATCCTCTTTCAAATGTTTGTCATTTGCGAGTGATGACGTCTGAAACGGGACAGATTAAGCCACTGTTAAATGTTAAAAATGGGAAAACTTCTTATTGGACATATTTTAACCACTGTTGTGTGTTATGTTTAATGCTTTACGCATTGTAACGGTCACTTTTCATTCATATTTGAGTTAGAATGACAACTGCGCATGTGCATAGAGGGACATAGCTCAGGTGAGCAGCAGAAGATACCCGCATCTCTTTGTTTAATTTTCCTCTTTTATTTGTGACCCGACTTGAATGTTTATTTGTATATTTTTTCTCACTTCATGTATGCAGACGTTTAAGTTTAGCTATATTAGCCTATTAACCCTGGGGTGGGGAAATTATGACAGCTCTCTCTCTCTCGTGCATCTTTTCGTCCGGTACAACACTGTTTTCTCTTTGGACTACGCAACATTTAACTTTGCGTTACAGCATGTTTGAGACATTGTTTTAGAAGCACTGTTGACCTCTTTTGAGATTGTTGAACATCATGTGAAAAACTTTTGTTTTGTTGTTGTTGTTTTTAACATTTGTAATGTTGTTTGTGGGGGGAAAACACCCTTCAAATGTATATATGAAAAGAGTTTTTTAATAAAACAACCCTTGATTGCATTGTTAACCTCAAAACCTTGTTTCATATTTTACATTTTAAAGCATAATGTTTTACATGGTTTTCAGAAACCTTTTCTGATAACATTTTACTGTGTCTGAATACTACGTTTTAGTTTTCAACGATCCGCATCATTTTAAAGTTGTATGTGAACGTGTTACATGTGTGTGAAAAAGTGTTTCGTGTTTTTAAAGTTAAAGCATATAGTTTTCAATATACTTTACTCCAAAAACACATTCTCAAATGGTGGAACACATATAAATTCCCCCCCAGTGGGAGAGGATGCTATCAAAGAAGAATAATCAATAAGTTAATGGATAAAAAAAATGTTAAAACTTTATTCACAAACATTATTTTGTTTAATTATTTTACTACCATTTAAATATACACCTCTGCACATGTCTATCCTCCATGTTGGGGGGTGTTAGGGGGCGGAGACTTGGGAGCGGCTTCACATACCGATCTATTCTCATTCTACTTTTATCGCTGGTGAGTGAAGATGTATTGCATGGAGCAGTGTAAGAGTCATTTTTGTTAAAAAATAAACAAAACCTTAGCAGCAAATTGCAGTGTTAAAATGTTTTGCTTAAAACTATTCATCTTTTTAACAACTGTTGCTTGATAGTTTTAATGCTAATGCACGTGTTTGATATTTTACCCTGTTATTTTTCTGTTATCTTGTGTGAAAGACATTCTCTAACTTGTTTTACATTTTTCTGATAATGCTTAAAAAGGTCTGGATAGGCCTTTGGGTTTTAACAATATACATAATTTTAAAAGTTATTAAAGTTGTAGACCCTATGTGAAATGTTTGTTATTGTGAAAGAAGCTTTCTTCAAATGTATGTGAAAAACATTCTCTAACTTGTTTTACCTTTGTTAAAAGTTCAAAGCACTTTTTCTGATAACGTTTTAAAATGTCTGACTTTTGTTTTTACCGTTTTTAAAACTGTGTTTGGAAAACTTGTTTTACATTTTTAAATGATTGGACATTGACTTTAATGTTTTTCATGTGATGAAAAGGCTTTTTCTGACTTGTTTTACTTTTTTTGAAAATGTTTTAAATGTTTGAACATTGACTTTTTGGTTTTTAATGTAATTGAAATGCTTTCTCTAACTTGTTTTTACCTCTTTAAAATATCTTTTAAGCCTTTGTGTTTAAACTTTACACTTTATTTTTATGTCTTCAAAATAAAAACTATACAGATGTATGTGGAAACAAAACTTTCTTTAATAAAAACATTCCTTGACTCCCTAATGTCTGTCACCCAATACATTCTTTCACATTTTAAAATTTTAAAGCATAATGTTTTACTATATATATATATATATATATATATATATATATATATATATAACACATTTGACCTTTTCTGATAACATTTTACTATGCCTGAATGCTAGCCTACATTTTTTGTCTTTAACAACCGCATCACTTTAAAGTTGCATGATGTGAAAATGTTACATGTGTGTGAAAAAAACTGTTTACCTCCCACGTTTCATGTTTTAATTTTAAAGCACATAGTTTTAAACAGTTTCAATATACTTTACTCCATATATAAATTTCCCCCAGTGGGAGAGGTGGATGATGCTATCAAAGAGTGAATAAATCAATTAATGAACTCAAATTAATGAACAGTTAATGAGTTAATGAACTAAAGAATGTTAAAACATCATTATTTATAAGTGTTATTTTATTTTATTCCCATTTAAATGTGCATCTCTGCTCTCATCTATCCTTCCGGTGTTGGGGGGCGTGTTAGGGGCGGATGACATCGATGTTTGGAGGTGTGTTAGGGGTGGAGACTTGGGACCGATTTCACAGGACGTTCTGACTTCATTCTGTATTTGACAACGAAGAGATAGGATGTCTTTCATGGTGCAGTGTAAGAATTATTTATTGCTAAAACGTTAACAGTAAATTGCAGTGTTAGAAATGTTTTTGCTTTTTAAAAAAACATTTGTCTTTTAACACCTATTGTTTAATATACTTAATGCTAATGCGTTTGTTTGATACTTTTTGTTAAAATCTCGTGTTTAATTATTTAACTGGGCTTTTTAAATATACACATTCTTTTTTTGGTGTTGAGGTGGGCCTTGTTAGGGGCGGATGACGTCGATGTTTGGAGGCGTGTTAGGGGCGGAGACTTGGGAGCGTTTTCACAGGCCGTTCTGACTTCATCCTGCGTTTGACAACGAAGAGATAGGACATGTTTCACAAAGCAGCGTATCAATTATTTTTTGCTAAAACGTTAACAGTAAATTGCAATGTTAGAAATGTTTTTTGCTTTTTAAAAAACCATTTGTCTTTTAACAACACTGTTTAATATATTTAATGATAATGCATTTGTTTGATACTTTTTGTTAAAATCTTGTGTTTAATTATTTAACTGGGCTTTTTAAATATACACATTCTATCTTTCGGTGTTGAGGTGGGCCCTGTTAGGGGAGGATGACATCGATGTTTGGAGGCGTGTTAGGGGCGGAGACTTGGGAGCGTTTTCAAAGACCGTTCTGACTTTATTCTGAATTTGCCAGTGATGAGAAAGGACATGTTTCACGGATCAGTGTAAGAATTATTTTTTGCTAAAACATTAACAGTAAATGTTAGAAATGTTTTGCTTGAAAACCCCATTTGTCTTGTAACAACTATTGTTTAATACACTTAATGTTAATGCGTTTGTTTGATACTTTTGTTTCAGAAAATCTAACAACATTTTAAATTGTCTTTGTGTTTTAATTGTACAATTCGTTAATGTCTTTTTAAAAACATTCAAATATGTGAAAAAAAACTTTCTTTAATAAAAACATCCCTTAAAACCCATGTCTGTCACCCCGATACACTGTTTTACATTTTAAAGTTTTAAGCACCATTTTTGAATACTTTTTATTGTTTTCAAACATTTTCACTTCAAAAACACACAAAGTCCAAAACACAGTCATAAATTCCTTAGTGGGGGTAGTGGGGGAGGACAAAAACAGGTGTCCAAACAGGTGTCCAGTCCGGAGGGAGGGGTGGGGGGAATATTTTTATGGGGGTCATAAATCAATCATTTTGACATAAAGTAGCCTATAATTCTCTCTCTAATGTGTTATGGTTTGATGAGACCAAGATTGAACTTTTTGGCCAAAATTTTAAAAGATATGTTTGGAACAAAAACAACACAGCAGATCAGCAAAAGATGCAATGGCCCAGCCAAAACCCAGACCTGAAACTTGTGAGGGAACTGAAGAGGGCAGTGCACAGGAGATGCTCTTGCAATTTAATAGATCTAGAGCAAAGAGGCACAATATTCATAAGTCAATGTACCAACCCAGATAGCATGCTGACATTGATACAATGTTAAGTTTTGATCCAAACCATCATTTTGGTTGAGATTGAAATTTCAATGTTTAAAGTGTGTTGGATCAGCATTGAAATGTTGGTGAAAGTCGACAGCACACATGGGTGAAGACAGTGACATTAAACTAACAGTAATTTGTAGTTGATGACCACAAGATCATGCAGGTATGTATCTCTGCAGAGCACTAATGGGTGTTTCCCAATCAGTGGGGCATTTTCAAACCAAGATGGGCATTTTCAACTGCTTTACCCAATTTGCTCTAATTCACTGGGGGCTTGTTTCAGGGGTGGGCCTTCATGATTTTAGCAAGTCTGTTGAAAAATGGTTGAAAAACATCTATTGGATGCAGCGTCTCATTTCGAAGGCTGGGTTCTCCGCAGGTCGCATTTGAATAGTGATTTAATAGTGATTTAAGACTACAACACCGGTCATCTGTACCTGGAAAATCAGTGCCTTGTCTGCATTTGTATTGCCCAATTTTCTGATAAATATAGTTCTTAATCTTTGACGTCTGTCTGTTATTTATACTTAAAATCTGATTTAATTAACTGAAATACATTAATTTAAATAATCCACTTAATATTATTAATAATATTAACTTAATTTTGTGTTATATCAAAATAATTTCATTAAGCAGTATTTATTAATATAATTTTGTTTTGTCCAATGAACCTAATATTTTTGTTTAAAATTTACTTAATTTATTTGTGTGCTATTTGCAGTTACTCATTTTAAATGGATCACTTTTAAGGAGCTCATTTGATTAATTTTAACTCAATTCTTATTTGTTAAAGGTGCCATCGAACGTTTTTTTACAAGATGTAATATAAGTCTAAGGTGTCCCCTGAATGTGTCTGTGAAGTTGCAGCTCAAAATACTCCATAAATTTTTTTTAATTAATTTTTTTAACTGCCTATTTTGAGGCATAATTAGAAATGCGCCGATTCACGCTGCGGCCCCTTTAAATCGCGCGCTCTCCGCCCCCTCCCGAGCTCTCGACTCTATCACTGCATAAACAAAATTTACACAGCTAATATAACCCTCAAAATGGATCTTTACAAAGTGTTCGTCATGCATGCTGCATGCATACATCGGATTATGTGAGTATTGTATTTATTTGGATGTTTACATTTGATTCTGAATGAGTTTGATAGTGCTCCGTGGCTAACGGCTAATGCTACACTGTTGGAGAGATTTATAAAGAATGAAGTTGTGTTTATGAATTATACAGACTGCAAGTGTTTAAAAATTAAAATAGCGACGGCTCTCTTGTCTCCATGAATACAGTAATAAATGATGGTAACTTTAACCACATTTAACAGTACATTAGCAACATGCTAACGAAACATTTAGAAAGACAATTTACAAATATCACTAAAAATATCATGTTATCATGGATCATGTCAGTTATTATCGCTCCATCTGCCATTTTTCACTGTTGTCCTTGCTTGCTTACCTAGTCTTATGATTCAGCTGTGCACATCCAGACGTTAATACTGGCTGCCCTTGTGTAATGCCTCAATCATGGGCTGGCATATGCAAAAATTGGGGGCGTACACCCCGACTGTTACGTAACAGTCGGTGTTATGTTGAGATTCGCCTGTTCTTCGGAGGTCTTTTAAACAAATGAGATTTATATAAGAAGGAGGAAACAATGGAGTTTGAGACTCACTGTATGTCATTTACATGTACTGAACTCTTGTTATTCAACTATGCCGAGGTAAATTCAATTTTCAATTCGATGGCACCTTTAAATTTTAATTAATAATATTGCTTGCAATCTGTTGCCACAGATCGACCTTGTTTGAGTATATATAGGGTATTATTTTTTACAGTGCAGTGTTGCTTCAACAGCAGTGATGTAAGAATCAACATCATAGTGTCACGTTGATTCAACAATATTACCACTGATTATTTTTTTAATTTCAATATTAATTCAGCATCGGTGATTCAATAGCATTAACATGTTAACATGTTTTTTTTGTTCACCATTGTTTCAACATTAAATGCGGGTGCAAACATGATATTGAACCAACATCACTTCATAATATTGATTCATTCATAATATCATTTATTTTTTTGTTGAAATCACAACACTGTTTCAACAGTAACTGAGGGTGTAAAAGGGATGTTGAAAAAATATCACTTTGTAATGTTGAATCAATATATTACCATTGATTTGTGGTTGAAATCTCAACATTGCTTCAACATTAAGTGAGGGTGCACGAGTGATACTGAAGCAACATCACTTTGTAACGTTAATTTAATGCAATTAGCGTTGACTCATCAACACTGACTCAACATTGTTTTAATGATTTCATGCTATCTGGGAACTGATAAGACTACTTTCCAAACAGACTGTGGTGCTGTAATAAAATCAAAGGGTGCTTCAACTAAGTATTAGTTCAGGGGTGTGCACATTTATGCAGTTAGTAATCAGCTGTTTTAACAGGGGGGTGTCGGCGGATCAGTGTTAGTAATCTAAAAGCGGAGGCACAAATTAATGTAAATAGTCAAGGTACTGACAAAACATAAAATCAATTTAAATAGATAGTTCTTAGGCACTTTATTGGGGTAAAGGGTGCACACACCTTACTGAAGGAAAGTACAGGCAAGACTGGCTGAACCCATCGAGGAACCTGTGGATAGTCACGCACATTAATCACCATCTCCATATCTGGCAACCTGTTAATCACTTTTAGGATGAAGTGCTCAACACCGCTGCATCTGCAAAGAAAGGATAATTGTCTGATATTCAACACCCATTTGCACATGACAGGATCATGATTTCACAAAAAAATTTTACACTTCACCAACCTTGCTGGAAACATGCAGCTTTGTTCTCTGTACAGCTTGTTACCGATTATCTGGTAGTGCGTACCAACACCTCTTTGGACTGTGTCTGCCATGAGCCCCTCAGATATGCCATTTTTAAATGGCCTAAGGTCATTGTTCAGGACACTGCAATCAAAAGAGTGATGGATTAAAGTCTATATAATACAGCCTTTTAACCTGTACAGCTGCATGTATATGCATATTCTATTGCAAGATACTCTTTATATTTGCTGACCTCAGATGACAGCTGCAGTTTTCCTGCCTGCATGGCTGGTAATTATTTGTGGCTTCTGTGATCCTCCTCATGAAAGACTGCCAATGTATTGCTGAAAGAAAGAAAGAAAGAAAGAAAGAAAGAAAGAAAGAAAGAAAGAAAGAAAGAAAGAAAGAAAGAAAGAAAGAAAGAAAGAAAGAAAGAAAGAATATATTAGTGTTTCCCACAGGATTTTGTGAGACTCTTTTGGGGGTCAGGGGCATGCCTACCATAGGAACATTTTGTACATTTTAAATTTAAATGCATAAATCTGGTGCATTCTGAGAGCAAAATTAAGTGACTAGATCAATGAAGAAATTTGTTCTCTTGTTCTCACAAAACAATTTTGTGCTCTAAAAGTAATTTATTTATTGGTGATGGTAGGGCACATTAGTCACGTACACAACATACAGTAGGCTAAATGATCGTTCATAAATGATAAATGGTCAAACATGTAGAGTATACATTAAACCATTAAAAATATGTAGCAAAAGAGGTTACCTTTGTTGAATTAATTTATTAGTGGGAATACATCTGTATTTGTGGAACTAATGATCACTCTTTGATTTGTTAAACAATTAAGAATGCACTAAACACACTACTTCATTCTAAAGAGAAACAACAAATGAATAAAAATATATAATCATAAGCTGACCAATAAATAAATAAATAAAAACTAGGTGACTATAAATCAGCAACAAAAAGTATGCTAGCCTAATTCTTGGAAGAAAAAAACAAAAACAAAAAACTTTGCACAGTAATTTTATAAAATCAAAATGTAATAAAAAGTTTAAAATTACTATTTGTATTCTTATGAAATGAAAAAAACTATTTATATTAGATTTATATTTATATGTAAAAAATTATATGTATTTATAATAATGTAAGATTAAAAGACGTTTATTTTAAATGTACTGTGCAGCTTTTTTATGGGGCAAGAAGATATTATAGATACGACAGAACAAAATAGGCTATTAATAATCTTTCAGTGTGCAAAACCATGATAATATGAAACGCTTCAAAACAGCAGCAAAAAACCGCTAGCATCCCGGGTGCAGAATGATGTGCTTAAAGCAATATGGAGTTACAGCGCGCAGTTGCGCTGCGCATTGAAAAGTTCACGGCACAAAGAGAATCCCTGTGCATACATGGGTTTCATGTGACGTCACTGTATTCTATCGCCGCCATATTTGTGACCGGTCACAGCTGCGCGCCCTGTTAAAGTCTATGGTGACAGCAGCTACAACTACCAGAGGAAGGCCAACGAAACGCTCTCAGAAGGTTCACAACAAGTTTATAATATATCTTGGATATGTGGTGCTGTTAGCCGTTTCAACAGTCGTCAGAACTACAAATTTATTTGATCCCAAAGTAGTTAGATCGGCAGAATTATTGGCTTCATTCAGAAGGGACCACACCACTGGCAGCCAAACAGCAATGCACAACATTAATAACTGCTGGGACTGTCATTTACATAACATTATAACGAGAACACTATTGTAATAAAATGTTGTGAATTCTCTGTGTTGTTGTTTCAGCGTGTTGTTGTGGTAAGAGCGCGTCGACTGAGTTAAACATTGATTACATAACTTGTTCAAACTTCACTTGTGCATTCGCGTCATTTTGTACAGATAAAACTTAAGAATTTTATTAAGTATAAATATCTGATTATTCTCATAAAGGATGTGTTTCGTTGAGGTAAATAACCCACAGAGCTGATGATCATCTATAGCTTCAGCGCGAGCGCTCAAAAAGTAAGACAAAACATTAATATGATTGCGACTGTCTTCTTCTTATACATGATATTATAATCGTATATACTTGTAAAATAACGTTGTGAATTATTTGGGCTTATTTGCTGTGTTTCGGAGTTTCAATGACGTTACTTCAAGTTCATCTGTGCGTGATTTTGTGCAAATACTAGTTGTAATATTATTTTTATTTTGTATTAATATCTGGATTATTTTATATAGGATGTGTTCCGTTGAGTTAATTAACTTTCAGTTTATGGTTTTTTTATTCTCTTCAGCATCAGCGTGCGCAGCTCAAACAGCAATGATTAAGTCATTAAAATGTTTAACGTTACTACACAGTAATATTAAAACTTTAATATTTCTTTTAGAAAATGAATGCATTATTTTTAATAACTAGCTCTTATATTGTTCTAGTATTATTTTCATCAACACATAGTTTGATTAATAATAAGGATCATGAACAATAACAGATTTTTTTTTTTTTTTCTCAAATCATCTAATTTTGATAACACTATTTGAGCTGCGCGCGCTGAATGAACACCCGTAAACTGAAGCGCTTTGCTAGAAGGTTAATTAACTCAACGGGACACATCCTATATAGGGTAATTCATATATATTTATACAAGATAGACATAAAATTACAACTTATATTTGCACAAAATCATGCACGCATGTACTTGAACTAAGTAATGTAGTCAGCTGGTGTCGTGAATTTGTTCATCCTGTAACAACACGCCGAAACCTATGGCCGAAACACGGCAACTAGAATTCACAATATAATAATCACAAATAAATCAAATAAATTTGTAGTTCTGACGACTGTTGAAACGGCTAACAGCACCACATATCCCAGATATATGTGACCTGATCCAGCAAAATGAGTCACAGTGACCCAAATTTCAAAATTGAGATTTTGGTTTCAATGGAAAGATGAGACAATAAGCTTTAAAACAGTGGTCTCAAACTGCCGGCCCGCGGGCCATTTACGGCCCGTCCACCCCCTCTACCCGGCCCGCAACTGATCTCAAAAATAAAACATAATCCGGCCCGCTAAATTATTATTATTATTATTATTATTATTATTCTCTAGTTGCTACTTGTCTGATATGCAAAGAAAAAGTCGCCGTTCTAAGGGGCATTCACATATCGCGTCACATAAGCGGCCGCGCCGCATTCTTCTTTCCAATGCGCTTTCGCTCCAGTGGCGTCTGTCGTTGCTATGCAACCTTAAGCCGCGCTCTCAAAATCGCTTCTATTATGAGCGCGCTTGCCTAAATTACAGTAAAAGCACTCGACTTTAAGTCACAAGCGCCGATTTAAACCACCGAAACGCGTCCGATGCAGCCATTAAACGTTACCGATGCTCAGACGGCATCTTGGACAAACGTGGCTCAGCTGTGTGAGCACAAGCGATGCAGGTGTCTGTCAAGAAACAGAAGAGTGTACAAATGCATTCAGGGATTGTATTTGTTCAGTACAGTGTTGTTCAGTGCAAGATTTTAATGTTATTTAAGCTAACATAAAGTAAGGGAAAATACTTCCACTAGATGTTAAAAACTAATAATGTATGTAACAATGAAAGATTTTTATTTTTTGGCAAAATAAAGTTGATATATAGCTCCAGTTTTTTTATTTTTGACCCCTCCATGCCACAAGTGTTGCTGGTTTTGTTTCTAAATTACTGATTTTTTTATTCCATGCATCTTGTTGGATGTGAGAAGTTGCACCAGACTATTTCAATTAATAGTATTATATTAGTAATATTATATTAGTTTATTAGTAGTATTATATTAGTAATAGTATTATATAATTATATTACACTCTGTAACAATGAGAGAGACACTGCTGTTTACATTTAGTATGGTAAATAAGATATTTATAGTATAGGTATAAAAATATTTTAGTAGGCCTAATGAAATTTGAAGTAAATGAGAAATAATGCAAAGGAAAGTAAATTTTCTGAAATGTTGCGCTTTCTTGCGCTTGTCAATCACAGAAACGGCCCCCTGCCAATTTGAGTTTGAGACCCCTGCTCTAATGAGTCTGAGTGATATGCGTTTACAACAAAAACAGCACAGCCGCTAACTGAATACAAGTATGTATATTTCACGCAGGGACGGATTACGAACCGGGCCAGCGGGGCCGCTGCCCAGGGGCCCTAGGGGTGCAGGGGGCCCGTGGGGCCCCTAGCCCAAAACAATTTGCAACGCTTATCAACAATGTATTTTCGTTTGTCTATTTTAGAGGGCCTACATTCTTTGATCCTCTGCCTACAAGGGCCCCTGACCCTATAGGGAGGGCGTTTGGCTGCCAAGGGCCCTTGAATTGTGGTGGTTGTGGTGGTGGTGCTGGTGGTGGTGGGGGGGAGGTCGGTGCTTTCAGGGGGCCCCCGGCCCTGCTATAGGAACTTTAAAGGGAAATGGGTGCATGGGAGCCTACTTTTAGAAGGCCCTCTTAGGCCCTCCTATTATGGTCCTGGCTTCTGGCTACCAGGGGGCCATAGGGAGGATGGGGGCTTTGGGGGCTTTTAGAGGGCCCTCTGATTATGAGGGCCCTACTAGGAGGCCCTAGGCTAGGGAGGAGGGTGTAGTGTACCTTTAGAGGGCCATCTGATTACAAGGGCCCCTACCATGGGGCCCCTGGCTTCTGGGGGGAGGGGAGGGGGCGTGTTAACAGCCTTACAGAAGGCCCTCTGACTAGGGAGCGGTAGCATGGTGGGATGGAGGCGGTTAACCTGCCCTGAGTGGCCCCAGACCAGTGTAGCAGTGTAAGAGTTTGACCAGTGTAATCACTCCCAGGGCTGTAGTGGAGGCTAAACGCAAGTAAACACGGTTTACCCACCTCTGAAATTTCAGAATTAGAGTTTACCCACTTCTCAATTGATCTAAATGCACATCATAGTATAGTTTATGCACAAAATGTGATCACAGAATTCTATTTTACCACTACACCCCTGATCACTCCGTTCTGTACGGGGATATGGTACACAGGTGGATTCTGGCATGGTTCAGCTGGACACGGTACACATGTAGTGTGATCACTAACCGTGCCCCAACATGGCTCTCACTGTACGTTCACACCAGGAGAGACCAAAGCGAACACGTCGCCAAGGTCGTTGAAGAAGCTTCGTTGTTGAATTTGCTTTATTCACTTTGTTCGCTCATTGGAATGTTTGATTTAGCCTGTTACCGTGGGGCGTTGGTAAATCTATAGAATGGTTTTCACCGAACCGCGTCATAACTCATTACATAAGGTTAACTGACTTTTAACTTCTCTTTTCGCTCTGGCCCCCCAATTCGCTTCGCTGCCAGTGAATTTGCTTTGTTCGGCCAATTCGCCGAGAAATAATGACTTTCGTCGCTCTGGTCTCTTCTGATGTGAATGTACGTGACATCAATAATGACACTACAAATAATAAATATTTGAATTAATTTGAGAAAGTTGGTGTTAATAACAGTTTTTTTCACATTGGACCTTGCAATGCGTAAATGGGGAGAGACCTATCTTTTCCCATGGTAATAACCAGGCTGCTGAATAGAAATGGGATGATCAGGGGGAGCCAGACATTGTAAATTCGGGGCTTAGACCAAATCTATATTTGTCCAAAGACAATTTAATTTTCTATTAACAGCTTTACTGACATGAAAGGAGCTTTTGTTGACGTATTCTTGTTCAGAAAATGTACATTATTTGACACTGTAATTTGTAAAACTTTGTTGGATGTACCAGCTCTAGGGGGGTCGGGGGGCATGCCCCCCGGAAGAAAATTTTGAAAATTTTAAGGTTAAATGCATCAATCTGGTGCTCTCTGGAAACTCAAAATTAAGAGCTTCAACCCATGTACAGTGTGCAAATTGAACAAAGAAACAGCATTGACTTGTACCTGGACATTAAAAAGGGTTCAAACATCTTTTTTACAATACTTTTGTACGATTTCTTTTTAAAAGATAAATCCTTGAGCTTTTATTTTGATCACCAGATCACCAGCCGATCGCGTGCGCAGATGTGCGCACTTCTCTAAAACACGCAGCACAGACAGAGTGTATATATAATTAATCGCTGTCTTTTGCTGTTTTATAGGCACAAAGCCATATCACGGTTTCGATTTTAGCTCGTTGTAAAACGTAGTATGTTTTAAATGTTCAGTTCATTATGAAACGGTGGCGGCAGTACAGGGTCATTAATGGGAAACACTGAATGAATGTATAGCTGATAAATTGTCATATCGGTTGTTATATAACAAAAACCCTTCCACTGGACCGAGAGAGAGTCTCGAGGCCTGCCGCTGCTCTGAGTGAGTGACAGGAGGCGTGGCTCTGTACAACTGCGGTGTGCGTAAACGCGCTGTCGGAGAGGAGAGAGAGAAAGCGCTGCCGGTGTATGGTCGGATACTGCATCAACTTAAGCCACCTTCTTTTCACTTTTTCCGAGGTAAAAAGCGGCAAAAGATAGTTTTGTCAACATCATTCTGCTTTTACAACACGGTACACGTACGCCGCACTAGTTTGGACCCACAAGTGGCATGATGACGTAACAACTAGCTATCCCAGACAATGCTGGCGTTTTTTTTTTTTTTTGGGGGGGGGGGGGGGGGGGGGGCGCCTCGCGAACGTTTTGCCCAGGGGCCCACACAACCCATAATCCGTCCCTGATTGTATGGGGTGTGGGGGGCACTTCAAATGTGGTCACCCTAGGGCACTACAGTGTGTTAATCCGGGCCTGCATATCAAGTATTATATTGGGAATATCATATTGGAGAGTTACCGTTACCGTTTCGTTACCGAACGCGACGCGTTGTTTGAGTGCTGAACAGAGAATGATTGAGAGCTGCAGCGGAGGGAAGACGAGTTTCCGTGAACTTATGCTGCGTTCACGTCACCTTGTATTAACAGGTGTAATGAAATATTCGGTGTCTGAGATTTTCGGTGACACTGGGCGGAGCTTACATGAATATTCACGAGTTTTGAGTTAAAGCGCCACTGAAAATGTTAGTGGACTGTCCTTGGATCACAGAACTGTTTTCTGCGTGATTGTGTTTCCGCGTCGAATGAATTTATGATTCTTTTTTCTTAATAACCGTTTATGTATGCTCAATAGTTTGTAGGTTACATTGTGTCGTGAGATATACTTTAGTAGTGATTACAGCCAACATCGAGTTTGTTTGTTTTAGTAGGCTACAACTGTTTTGATTTTATTTTAGTTCGAGAAGATAACTTGTATAAATGTATCTGTGGTTGCATAATAAAAGTTTCAGTTGTGACTGTGTCATTCCCTATTGCTTTCTCAGATAGCCTGCATAACTTTAACCAGACATTATTATTTTTAAAACACATTGAGAGTTAGATTTATTTTCCGTTTATGTTTTTGACTTGCATGAATTAATGTAAACCTTCTTTATCCTTTTCTGCAAAACACACAATGCTCTCTATGAATAGAAACATGAGACAGTGATAATAGCTTCCCTGCAGCACTTTCACAAGGTTTTATTTTAATGCGCTTCCACAACAATTAAAATGTTAAAATTGAATTACAAGTGGTTAAATTGATCAGCTACAAAACTAAAAGTTACTAATGCAGGTTTTATTTTAAAAATATTTAGGCTATATGGAGAAGACAATTGGCAAAGTATGAGGAATATTATTGTTTATGTGGATATTCTGTCATTTCTTAATTGCTTGCTCATTGGTAAATATTTTTAAAGAGACTTTATTAAATCCTAAAGTTAAGTGTTTTTTTTTTTCATATTATTAGGAAACATTCTCAATCTTTTTTCCCCACAAATGATGCATTTCATTAACAAAAAAAAAAAAATATAAAAAAATAAAAAATAATATAATAATAATAATAATAATAATAAATAATAATGTGGAAAAAACATGAAGCACTGTGAATCAGGAATTCGTTAACAGTGTTGATATGGAACTATATGGAACTAAATGATCAAACCTGCAGTATATTCCAATGAATGTATTATTTCTATTCACAGCTTTCCATAACAATTAAAATTTATTTATGTTAATTAGCTGCTAAATAAATACCCATGTAGTAATTTCATATCTGTAATATCAAAGATGAAAGTAAATAATGAGAGTAGTTTCACTTTGAATAAAAAGAGCACTGATTCTGTGTTGGAATTTTTTTCACAAATGAGAAGTCACGACATATGATCATTTAATTAGCAAGAACACTTGTATTTAAACACACTTACACAGGGTCTTGGGATCCCAGACAAATTAAAGTTGGTCTGCTCTTGTGATCCCAGTGATACCAGCCTTTGCTACTGCACACATTCAATCTGAAATATAATAAAATGACATTACAACAAACATGTTTATTAAAATGTTAATACACTGTCATGTTCAAAACAAAGTGAAAAATAAAGTGCCTGCTTTGTCTGGTGTACAGGATATTTATTGGCAAAAGTCATATTTGGGAATGAAAGAATATTGGCTATAGATATTATATTAGTTATCACATGCGTAATTCACCATGGCCTATTTGGATATAAATAAACTAACATGTTTTCTTGCATGTGTGCAATTTTGAAACATTACATATAGGAATTCAAGTCTACCCAGGTGAGAAGTGCTTCTGCAAACTAGGAAAGTTTACTGCTGCCTTCACCACAGGAGTTTACAATTAATATTATTATGCTACCATACATTTTGGCAAACTTTCAAAACTATAATAAAAGACTCAAGGTAATACAGAAACAACAAAAATAGGCTACTTAAAACGCTATTGGCTCGTTTAGCGAATCCTAACGACACCTCTGGCAAATCATTGGCTGTGTTCATATCAAACATAGCTAACACATGACAAGACATAACACAATATAGCTTAGATATATAAAATCTTGTGTATGGATAACAGTTAGAATATAAGCTTGACTTCGTTTAACGCTGAAACATATGCTAATTACCTTTAATGTAAGCCGAAGAGCGTGCACTAACATTTTCAGTAGCGCTTTAACTCAAAACAGGAAACTCGTGAATATTCATATAAGCTCCGCCCAGTGTCACCGAAAATCTCAGACACCGGGGCCGTTTCTCAAAACCAAGTTCGCAAACTTCGGACTGCGTCCTTGGTAGTTAGGACTTGGCAAGTTCGACGCAGGAGATCGAACTCCCGTGGACGGGAGAACACAAGTCCGGTGATTCTGCAAATGGAACAGCAGCGTTCTTGATAACGTCACTCAGCTCGCTCTGGCTTCTCCGGTTATCTCTTTATGTATATTTTAGCCAACAATAAAACGAAATTTGTTATAAAACACCACTCTGCCTCTTTTCGTTTTATTTAAAAAACAAACAAAAACATATTAATAGTCTCAGGCAACGAGTGATTGATTATCTGCAATGTGCATATATTTATAACAAAACGAAATATTAAACAACCCTGCCTCTTTTCGTATATATTTCAAAAATATTAAATGTAATACTATTTGTGCATACTCTGATTAACTTCACTGTAATAAAATGAAATAGACTATAACATAAAACAAAACCATGTCTCTATTTGTTTTATGTCAGTTTTAATGATCAATAATAGCCATTATAAAAGGTAAGAATATACAATAAGAAATAAAGCAAACAATTCAGTCAAGCGTACAAAATCAGCGCTTTAGTAGGATACAAAAGTTAAATAGCCATATATAATGAAACGTCACGTTGCCCTCAGCCAAAACGGAGCCAGCGGCAAACGTCAGAAGGACTAGCTGAGGTAAGGCTGCTCTCGGCTGGGCACATGAGCGCTGAGCGTCCGGTGCCGCCTAGATCTCAGAACTCCGACAACGTCAGATCAAATTGTCAGAAAGGCGCAATCTTTATCAATAAACCACAAATTTGAGCTTTAAACCAGCACATTCTCGCCTGAAAAACTCTTAAAACTACATATCATGACATAAAAACAGTAATATGTTTAAATTATGCGGGGTTTCTCCTTTACTATTGACGCTTGCTGGTTAGTGCGAGATGCATTCTGGGATACCTGGCTCGCTGTCTCAAGTCTGCACAAGTCACCTCTCGATGCATCCTCGATAAAAGGGGCGGATCAAGAACAGATCCGGGAATTTGAACTGAACTTGGCTAGATGCGAACTTTGAATTGGAACAGTACTCGGACAGCGACTGATGACGTTTCACAAGTCCACAAGAACACAAGTACAGACAAGTACGCATATTGAGAAACCACCCGAATATTTCATAACACCGGTATCTTGAAATGACAACACGTGACGTTATATTCGGAGCTGTTCACGTCTTTTTGGTCCTTGGACTGGGAATTATGCGTTTCCATGGCACCACTATCAACGCCTAAATTAATCTACAGCGGTCAGGTGGTATAGTGGCCACGTGGTACATCTGGGAGCTTTCAGAAAACTCCCAGCTTACAAGCTGTAACTACGATCTCTACGAGGACGTGAACGCTTTTTACAAGCTAGAATCTCGTAACTACAGGAATTACAAGGCCGCGTGAACGCACCTTTAAATTTAACGAACATATTCTTCTGTCTCTCACATGAATGGCTTCAGATGACTTTGAATATAGTGCACGAAAACTTAATTGGTGCTAGTCTATTTATTTAGCTCTATGACTCCCACTTTTGCCGTATAAAAGAGCGCAATTATCAGACGGTTATTTAAATATTGCGACAGGCCTACTTTTCGTTTCATTTTGAGACTGTGGTGGGCCGCCACAGTCTAGTTAATGTATGTATACCTTCTTCCTTTAAATTATAAATAAATTATAAATAAAATATTATTATAATATATATATATATATATATATATATATATATATATATATATATTGGGCAGAGCTTCCCACAAAACATTGTAAACTTCCCAAGGTAACTCTTATGCCCAAGTGATTAAAAACAGGAAGTCAAAGCCTCACTCTGTACCTCTCAATGGCAGGGTGAGAGGGGATTCTCTAGGAAGATACACCTACAGTTCATTTCATGGTTACTCAACAGTAGATTACATGATCACAGATTTAGATCTATTCTCTTACAGAGCATTCAGTCAAACCATTAGGCACATATAGGCACAATATGTAAGAATTTTGCAGTAAAATATCCAAAAACCACTAGGCCAGTGTTAAATATTTTGTTCAGTTGAGTACTTAAAGGTGCTCTAAGCGATCCTGGGTGGAGTAACTTCCTGTTGACGTTCGAAGTGTTGTCAAACAAAACAGAGGCTAGCTAGACCCTCCCTCCTCCTCCTCCCCTCCGTGCTTCCTGAAACAGTCATGAACGCGCATTTAAAATCATTATTGTCGGTTATTGGCTGGAGCATGTTTATTATGTTTTGTGGTCCAGGCTGCACCAGTTTGTTTTTATTGCCGTTTTCGGCTTGTGGCGACTACAGAGACTGCGTTTTTTTACAGTGTGTTCAGGGGACAGGTAGCTAGCGGATAGTGAGGAGATGTTTGCTGTATGTGACAAAAAAATGTTTTGGCCTAAAAACACATGACATCACTTAGAGCACCTTTAAAATATCCCAAATGTTTCCAACTATTTGTACAATCGATTTTAACCAAGGATACGGGACGTGTGAGGAGTCACCTGTCAATTGTGTCATATCCGCGATAACCCTCGGTCTGTCTCGGTTTCCGGTTTTATTTTGTAGAAACCATGGAAACACTAAAGATGCTTTAATATAATACACGTTTTAATAGACAAGAGAACAACTGTTTATACACTGTTTAGATATACACTGAAAAACAGCAATGGACCATCCAAAAGTATTATCACTTATAGACAACGTCATTGGCAGAGTTTATCCTTACGATGGAGATAGTGTAAATCTGGCCATGGACAACATAAATTATACATTTGAGTATTTGGCAACTTTATCTAACCTCAAATCCTCTAAGAAAATCCATAAAACCAAACAAGAGAATAAAAAATGGTTTGGGCTGTAAAACAATGAGGAAAAAATTAAGACAATTATCAAATCAAAAACACAGACAACCAAACGATGCAGATTTGCACCATCAATATTGTGAGGATCTAAAAAGTATATAAAAATACACTCAGAAAAGTTTATGAGAACAGTGCATGAAAATTCTAAAAAAATCTGGCACAATTGGAATTCCCTGAATAAAAAACAACAGCCATACAAAATGGAGACACGTGGAAAAATCACTTTGAACAACTTTATATCAAAATAAAAATGAACCCAGAACAAATCCAAATATATGAAAAAAATTATCAATATAGAACATAACAATTGGTAAATACCAAACCCCATTAGACTACCCCATAACAGAAAATTAACTGATTGATAAAAATTCAGTCCCTAAAATTAAAAAAAGCAAGTCGACGGGATGGCATCCTCAATGAAATGCTGAAGAACACAGAGCAAATTAAGATTGGCTTTACTAAAACTGTTCAACTTGGTTCTGAGTGTTGGTCATTTCCCTGACACCTGGAATAGAAGACTCGTAAAGCCCATTTTCAAAAGTGGAGACAAATTAGAATCCAGAAAAGACTCCAGAAAGAAAAAGCAAGAAGGGCCTTGTATGCCATCAAAAAAATCAATCCAAATTGAAATACCAATAAGAATCTGGCTCAAAATATTCCAATCACTCATAGAACCTATTGCACTATATGGCAGTGAAGTTTGGCGTCCTCTTCTAAATCACGAATTTCACAAATCGGACAAAAACCCAACAGAACCCTGCATGCTGAGTTCTGTAAGAGTATCCTGAGAGTACAGAGGAACACAGTTAGGCCAATATCCTCTATTAATCCACATTGAGAAAAGAGCCATCAAATTTTGAAAACATATAAAAATGAGTGACCCCAAATCATTTTAAAGCCCTTAAAAAACAATGAAATTAACATTGAAAAAAGCCCCCTGATTCAGATGGTCCTGAGGCTGCAAAAACAAACTAACAATGACTAACAACAGCCAGCCTCTCGACACTGACACCCTTAACCACAGAATTAGGCCCAACCAAATTATAAAAGCACAAATAGAAAGACTTATTGGACTGAAACAACAGTAAACTTAAATGCTATTTGGGCCTAAATAGAGAATACGCAACAGCAGAATATCTGAGTACAGTGAAAGACTGTAAATTAAGAAGAATAATGACGAGGTACAGACTGAGCAATCACACTCTGACTGTAGAGACGGGCAGATACAGACAGAACTGGCTGCCCAGAGAGAGCCACATCTGCCCGTACTGTGACCAAGGAGAAGTGGAGACAGAGCAACACTTCCTCACCAGCTGCCCTAACTATGAAGAAATCAGAAAGACATTTTATCCAAAATTTGAAATACTTTGCCCTAACTTCATAAAATTAAACAATAAAAAAACTTCAACATTTATTAGGAGAAAAAATGAGATTGTATCCTACTAGCAGCAAGATACATTAATGCCTGTCACAAAAAGAGAGAGTCGACTAATCAGTAATGCACTCACTCACTCACTCACAGAATTCTAAATTGTTCATGGTATTCTAAAATGTTGATTGATTGTTCTACTTACTTTTTATGTTTGTATATGTACTGTACATGTGATTCACTGTATGTTGATTTGCTGATGTTCAAAAAAAATTAGAAATGCTTGGGCAATACGTTGTCATATCATGTCAATAAAGCACACTTTGAATTTGAGAGAGAGAGAGAGAGAGAGAGAGAGAGAGTGTTTATACTTGAGAGATTTTATACTTGGATCACAGTGATTGTCAAAACGTGTGTACACCCTCTGTTCATTTAATATTTAGCCTTGCCTAAACACGCAGACAGTTGACAACTATAACAAGACATGCTGCATTTTCAAAAAGAGAATATCAAAAAACAGATTTTAAAGCGGATTTGCTGGGTCTTACCTTACAGAGACGCTAATGCTAAGATATCACAAGTAGCCTACAGAAACTTACAGTATGAAGATTCACAAATTAAAAAATAACCGACCAAAAGATCAAAACAACATTCTGCAAGTTCTCACCGTAATCAGAAAGACAAAATTCAACTCCATTCAGCAGAATAATTAAAGACGGTATAAGCAGCCACGGCAGCTCCATTTTTTCTGCATCAATTAACCGTGACTTGAGGAGAACTCGATCAATGTACTAGTATGGTCTGACACTAGATTAGAAGTCCCCGCCTCGGCTCAAGAATATATAAGCTGTGTCCCAATTCAGGGTCCGCGCACTTCGAAGTGCATGAAAGGGGTGGGGTTTTGGAGTGGAGGGTTGCCAGGTCTGCGCAATAAAACCATCCCAAATGTAGTGTAATCACAGCACAAGTGTATAAGTATCCCAATCCCAGACATGGCAACAATGAGCCGAGCGTCGTTACATGGCTATCGGCTGTGTGACAGACAACTGACAGTTGACGTTTATGTGTGCATTTTAAAGTTTATGACTTTCATTGGGTTTTGACATGCTTCACTGCCCGCGACGACGGGACACTGGACCAAAATATGTATGGTTAAACTATGTAATGTTAGTTTTATATCATTCGCAATAACCTTGTTTTTTTTATATTAAATTATGTTAAATTTATGTTAACTGTGAAAATATATACATTCATATTTCTACATTTATTCTGTATTTAAGTCTGAATTTAAAGTACAGTACTTTAGGATTTTATTCAACTGCACTCCATCTCAGAGACAAATACTGTATTTTATGAAAACCAGATATTACAGTTTGATTTAGATATTGGTGAACACGGGGCATTGCTTACATTTATGTGAATTCACACAGAACTCCTGTCGTCACTGGCGCGCAATAAACTGTGGGATAGTGTAGACCGCGAAGTGTCTTGAAATCTATGCTTGAAATCGGCGCTTCATTCCACTGCAAAACGGAGAGGGTGCACTTGAAGTCGCTCTCGAATTACGTCATCCCTCCTCGCGCCGCGGTGAATCGCACTTCAAAGTCCGCTTTCCCCCCACTTTTCTCAAGAACAGAATACAGTGCATAAAATGTGTCGATATAAATATTATTTAAATGTCACTTTGTCAATGAAACAGCCTAATTTCTGTACAGCTTATTTTTGTGATGTAAGTTAAAAATGAAATGCATAAGTTATACATTATGTTTGTAAAGTAATTTATTTGTAAAAGAGCCAGAGTAATTTCTAATTACTATAATTTCTGTTCGATCATTTTTTTTACGCATGTTCACGTCTGTAAATAAAATAATTGTTCTGTTCATTGTTTATTTCTTTTATGCAACTTATAATTTTACATGAAACATTTTACATATACAACATATACAATAATTTTTTCATCATGTAAATTAAATATTTTTACATTAAAATAGGCTACATCGTTCTATACATTACATAAAGTACCTTTACAACTGTTTACAACAGAACTTAGGTTGAACATCATAAACAACGACTGAGATGGAGTGCAGTTGAATAAAATCCTAAAGTACTGTACTTTAAATTCAGACTTAAATACAGAGTAAATGTATAAATATGAATGTATATATTTTCACAGTTAACATAAATTTAACATAATTTAACATAAAAAGCAAACAAGGTTAACTAGTTGCGAATGATATAAAACTAACATTACATAGTTTAACCATACATATTTTGGTCCAGTGTCCCGTCGTCGCGGGCAGTGAAGCATGTCAAAACCCAATGAAAGTCATAAACTTGCACACATAAACGTCAACTGTCAGCTCAGGGACGGATTATGGGTTGTGTGGGCCCCTGGGCAAAACGTTCGCGAGGCGCCCCCCTCGATTTTAGCTACGTTTTACAACGAGCTAAAATCGAAACCGTGATATGGCTTTGTGCCTATATAAAACAGCAAAAGACAGCGATTAATTATATATACACTCTGTCTGTGCTGCATGTTTTAAAGAGAAGTGCGCACATCTGCGCACGCGATCGGCTGGTGATCTGGTGATCAAAATAAAAGCTCAAGGATTTATCTTTTAAAAAGAAATCGTACAAAAGTATTGTAAAAAAGATGTTTGAACCCTTTTTAATGTCCAGGTACAAGTCAATGCGTTTCTTTTGTCAATTTGCACACTGTACATGGGTTGAAGCTCTTAATTTTGAGTTTCCAGAGAGCACAGATTGATGCATTAACCTTAAAATTTTCAAAATTTTTCTTCCGGGGGGGCATGCCCCCGGACCCCCCTAGAGCTGGTACATCCAACAAAGTTTTACAAATTACAGTGTCAAATAATGTACATTTTGAACAAGAATACGTCAACAAAAGCTCCTTTCATGTCAGTAAAGCTGTTAATAGAAAATTAAATTGTCTTTGAACAAATATAGATTTGGTCTAAGCCCCGAATGTTTACAATGTCTGGCTCCGCCCCTGATCATCCCATTTCTATTCAGCAGCCTGGTTATTACCATGGGAAAAGATAGGTCTCTCCCCATGATTTACGCATTGCAAGGAGTCCAATGTGAAAAAAAATGTTATTAACACCAACTTTCTCAAATTAATTCAAATATTTATTATTTGTAGTGTCATTATTGATGTCACGTACATTCATCAGAAGAGACCAGAGCGACGAAAGTCATTATTTCTCTGCGAATTGGCCGAACAAAAAGCAAATTCACTGGCAGCGAAGCGAATTGGGCGGGCCAGAGCGAAAAAGAGAGAAGTTAAAAGTCAGTTAACCTTATGTAATGAGTTATGACGCGGTTCGGTGAAAACCAATTCTAATATATAGATTTACCAACGCCCCACGGTAACAGGCTAAATCAATTCCAATGAGCGAACAAAGTGAATAAAGCAAATTCAACAACGAAGCTTCTTCAACGACCTTGGCGACGTGTTCGCTTTGGTCTCTCCTCCGTACAGTGAGAGCCATGTTGGGGCACGGTTAGTGATCACACTACATGTGTACCGTGTCCAGCTGAACCATGCCAGAATCCACCTGTGTACCATATCCCCGTACAGAACGGAGTGATCAGGGGTGTAGTGGTAAAATAAGAATTCTGTGATCACATTTTGTGCATAAACTATACTATGATGTGCATTTAGATCAATTGAGAAGGGGGTAAACTCTAATTCTGAAATTTCAGAGGTGGGTAAACCGTGTTTACTTGCGTTTAGCCTCCACTACAGCCTGGGAGTGATTACACTGGTCAAACTCTTACACTGCTACACTGGTCTGGGGGCCACTCAGCGGGCAGGTTAACCGCCTCCATCCCACCATGCTACCGCTCCCTAGTCAGAGGGCCTTCTGTAAGGCTGTTAACACGCCCCCCTCCCCTCCCCCCAGAAGCCAGGGGCCCCATGGTAGGGGCCCTTGTAATCAGATGGCCCTCTAAAGGTACACTACACCCTCCTCCTAGCCTAGGGCCCTAGTAGGGCCCTCATAATCAGAGGGCCCTCTAAAAGCCCCCAAAGCCCCCATCCTCCCTATGGCCCCCTGGTAGCCAGAAGCCAGGACCATAATAGGAGGGCCTAAGAGGGCCTTCTAAAAGTAGGCTCCCATGCACCCATTTCCCTTTAAAGTTCCTATAGCAGGGCCGGGGGCCCCCTGAAAGCACCGACCTCCCCCCCCCACCACCAGCACCACCACCACAACCACCACAATTCAAGGGCCCTTGGCAGCCAAACGCCCTCCCTATAGGGTCAGGGGCCCTTGTAGGCAGAGGATCAAAGAATGTAGGCCCTCTAAAATAGACAAACGAAAATACATTGTTGATAAGCGTTGCAAATTGTTTTGGGCTAGGGGCCCCACGGGCCCCCTGCACCCCTAGGGCCCCTGGGCAGCGGCCCCGCTGGCCCGGTTCGTAATCCGTCCCTGTGTCAGCTGTCTGTCACACAGCCGATAGCCATGTAATGACGCTCAGCTCATTGTTGCCAAGTCTGGGATTGGGATACTTTTACACTTGTGCTGTGATTACACTACTTTTGGGATGGTTTTGTTGCGCAGACCTGGCAACCCTCCACTCCAAAACCCCACCCCTTTCATGCACTTCGAAGTGCGCGGACCCTGAATTGGGACACAGCTATAGCCTCTTAAATATAATAGTGGATCTCTAAACATGACATGGTTCCTGCAGGTCTTAGAAAGTCTTAATTCACCATTGCACAAATTAAGGCCTTTTAAAGAGGTCTTAAATCAGAGCAAAAAGTCTTAAATCTATTTTTATTTTCGAATAAAAATAGATAAATTTATTTGAATTGCAAATGTCATTGTCTTGTAAAACTGAAAAAAAGCGAATTTATGCTTAAAACAAGAAAAAAATATCTGTCAGTGAGTTATATAAACTTCCCCTTGAAACTTAAGTTGATTTTTCTGAGCCCATTGGCATAAATTTGTTCTTGTTTTAATCATAAACTCACTTCATTTTGACTTCATATTTTGAGGCACCTCAGTCATAATATCGAGGCAGTGTCGTCAGTGGCCACTGGTCAGCCGCGTTCAGACTCAGAGTTGTACAGTCAGTTACACCAAGACGTGAAAGGTAATTTGGTTACACACAGTTTCGTGTGGATTAGCGCGTTCGTCTTGTAAATAATGTTCTATATTGATTATATTGTTATATCGCTATATTGTATCGCTGGTAGTAAACGTGCAGTAGCTGCAATGTTTGTGGAATGTGCTTTACTATGGAAGTTTATTAATGCCAAAAGTGTTTGAAATAATAATTAAAAAAAACAGCTGAATTGCATTAATTGAAAAAAAAAAGTACATTGCATTAACATTTTGCATTATTGCAGTGTATTTTTAGGGCTCGCATTTTTGTGGGCTGGAATTCAACATGGTCGTATGTGAATATTTCAATTCAAAACTTTTCACCCACATTTTTCATTAGCCTATTAAAAATTCGCTTCCACAAATTCAGTGGTTAAAATTCGACAGAAACAACATCAGAGTGGCTACTGTAAGTCATCATTCATTCACAAAAACGGATTTACAGAAATAGAGCAAGTGGTAAATTAAAGTGTAGGTGTCAGGCGTGATGCACACTTTTTAGATGTTTGATATTTATTACAATAAACTGTCAAATCGTGTAAATATTGTTATGTAGGCTATTTCACTACATACACACAATATACAATCATTTAAAGCTCAATATAATTTGAAGAGAAAAAGTGTTAATGTAGGTGTCAGTGTTTATGTAGGTGTCAGGTATGATGCACACCTTTTAGATTTTTGATATTTAATAGAAATAAACTGTCAAATCATGTGTAAATATTGCTATTTTTTACTACTGTATAAGGGCTCTCATTTATTTTAATAAATAACAAAAATCTAAAAGGTATGCATCATGCCTGACACCTACATGAACACATGACTAAATCATTCTCTTCAAATGCTATTTAAGTTAGAGACGTGTATACCAATGTCGTTTGTAACTTTTGAGACGTTCCCTAAATTAAAGCAGAACTAAGTAACTTTTTTTACCTTCATAAATAGTTTTCTAAGTCCTTACGATGGTTAATTGACTTGTAGTGGTGCGTTTGAGGCGAGCACTAACCCCCTCTGGCACGTCTACGCCAGAATACAGCACTTGCAAGTTGAGCTGCATCGACCCGACACGATCTCGCCTCATGTTCACGTTCACGCGAGAGTGACAAAATGCTTTACGGTAATTCAAAAACAATGTATATATTATGAGTTTATTAGACAATTTAAGTTGGAGGTAAATACATAACTTTTCAATGTGCTGCTGTTGCGGATGGTCAAGCAAATGTTTGTGCTTTGTTTCTGTTTGATAGAATTGTAATGTTTATGTGTACAAAGCCATGCTTGCTGATATTGTGGTCTATAACTCCCCGCTGGTCGGTATCTTGCTCTCTCATTGGCTGTCAGTCATTGCCGATGTAGTTTTCAGTCAGAACACTGTTCACACAGCAGGATTTTGAATCGCCGACAGGTCCAGATATTTAGCATGCCAAATATCTCACAGGCGTCGGCGACTCGTCGGCGATTCTCTCAGATCGCATCTTTGCTCATTAACACTGTGTGATTGTCACTCGCCTGAACGAGCAACGATTTGCCTGTGATTTCGGGTAATTGTCTGTGATTTCACAAAACCTTTAAACAATCTCATGCATGTGGCTTTTGTGGTTTGTCATCATAGCAGCATCAGCAGCTGCAGTAAATGTTGTGTGAAATTGACATAGTCCTTTTATGTTTAACCGTTTTAAATGCCTATTGCCAACTGTGCACAGTTGACCTGAAGCAACCGGGGTGGCGGTGCCACCGGCTTTGGCCCGTCATCGCTGCTCGCAGCTATATTTATTATTAGGGCCAAAGCCCAAGGGGCTGAAGGCCCTATTGTTTTCTTTAGGATTATTATTATTAGGGCCAAGCCCCCCTTTAGCTATGAAGGCCTATTTTCTTTAGGATTATTAGGGCCAAAGCCCTGTAAGGGGCTGAAGGCCCTTTTGTTTTCTTTAGGATTATTAGGGCCAAAGCCCTGTAAGGGGCTGAAGGCCCTTTTGTTTTCTTTAGGATTATTAATTATTATTAGGGCCAAAGCCCTGTAAAGGGCTGAAGGCCCTATTGTTTTCTTTAGGATTATTATTAGGGCCAAAGCCCTCTAAGGGGCTGAAGGCCCTTTTGTTTTCTTTAGGATTATTATTAGGGCCAAAGCCCTGTAAAGGGCTGAAGGTCCTTTTGTTTTCTTTAGGATTATTAGGGCCAAAGCCCAAGGGGCTGAAGGCCCTTTTGTTTTCTTTAGAATTATTATTATTATTTTTTTTTCTATGTTTTTGGGGTTTTTGGGGCCCTTGACATGCTCAAAAACTCTTGAAATTTTGCACACGGGTCAGAACCCGCGGCCATTACAGCCGGACAGAAGCTGGTACCCGGGCGTGGCAGGGGGGCTCGACAGCGCCCCCTTGAATGGGGTCCGAAATTTTGGTCTATATATCAAACACGCTTGCACATACAAGTATAAAACTCGGTACACATATAGACCTCATCGGGCTGAACAACTTTCGTACTCTAAGTTAAATGCCACCTCAACAGAAAGTCAGTTATTACGGGTTGTTTGAAAAACGCATGCTCTGGAATTTGATATACTCCTCCTAGACGATTAATCCGATCGCCACCAAACTCAGTCAGCATGAAGTCAAGACACTGATGATTAGCTTTTTTTAACATGTTGCTAACACATTGAAGTTGTTTAATTGCAAACGGATTTTGGATATCTCAAATGGTTTGGCCGTGGCGAGGCAACGAATTAATAGCAAGAAAAGGGAAACAAAGTGTTATAACTTCTGCATACATTAATTAATTTTGATGAATCTTCGGCTGTGTCTTCGTTCTACAAGGCTGATCACATAGATGTGACTATTGTGAGTCAAAGTTATAGCGCCACCAACTGGCAGCAGGAAATGTGTTACTTTCAGCATGCTTTGAGATCACCATCTTATGTTTACCCTATTTGCTTCAAACTTCATTTAAATAATGTCAAAACATGTCAGATGTAGGCCTTTGAAAAGAATTGTGATATCTCAAACACAGTTGCCTAGAAACGGGCAGGGAGGAGGGGCTCTATAGCGCTACCTTGTAGTGCAGTAAATGTGGAGTGAATTTGACAGTCCTTTTATGCTTAACTGTTTTAAATGCCCATTGCCCGCTATGCACAGTTGCCCTGAAGCCACAGGGGTGGCGGTGCCACCGGGCTTTGGCCCATCATCGCTGCTCGCAGCTATATTTATTTATTTATTTATTTATTTTTTCCGTCTTCCAGGGCTTTTGGGGTTAACATGCTCAAAAAACTCCTGAAAATTGGCACACACATTGGAATCTGCGGCCATTAGGACGCCGCAGAGGCTGGTACCCGGGCGTGGCAGGGGGGCTCGACAGCGCCCCCTTGAAAAAAGTCTGAAAACTTTGTCCATATATTGAACATGCTTACACGTATTAGTATGAAACTCGGTACACATATAGACCTCATCGGGCCGAACAACTTTCGTGCTCTAAGTTAAACGCCACGCCAACAGGAAGTCAGCTATTAAGGGTTGTTTGAAAAACGCATGCTCTGGAATTTGATATACTCCTAGACGATTAATCCGATCGCCACCAAACTCGGTCAGCATGAAGTCGTGACATTGATGATTAAAAATTGCCAGCGGATTTTTGATATCTCGAACGGTTTGGCCGTGGCGAGGCAGCGAATTTATGGCGAGAAAAGGAAACAGGAAATGTGTTATAACATCTGCATACATATATTGATCTTTATGAAACTTCACGAGTGTGTTAGTTGTAGTAGTCCGATCACATGGATGTGACTATTGTGAGTCAAAGTTATAGCGCCACCAACTGGCAGCAGGAAGTGTATCACTTTTGAAATGCTTTGAGATCCCCCTCTTATTTTTACCTGATTTGCTTCAAACTTCATCTGTGTAATGTCAATACACAGCAGATGTAGACCTATGACAGGATTTTTGATATTTGAAATATTGTTGCCATGGCAACAGGTCAAACTGTAAAAATATTCTTGAGTGTTTTTGAGGCTCTTAACATGCTTCAAATTGCATGAAACTCGACACACATCAATATTGTCAACCAGTAGACATGGACAAAGCCATAGAAATGGGCGTGGTGGAGGGGCTCAGTAGCGCCACCTTTTGACAAAAGTGGGGGGGTTAGTTTTTCCTACAGTCACCAAACTCGGTACACATATTGTTCTCATCAAGCCGGACAATTTTCTAATTTACATTCATTAGCTCCGCAAACAGGAAGTCAGCTATTTTGTTTGAATGTTAATTTTTTGAAAAAACAGGCTATGAATTTATACTACTACTCCTACAGGGTTTATCCAATTTACACCAAGCTTTTTTTAACTTGTTGCTAACACATTGAAGTTGTTTAATTGCAAACGGATTTTGGATATCTCAAACGGTTTGGCCGTGGCGAGGCAACGAATTTATGGCAAGAAAAGGGAAACAAAGTGTTATAACTTCTGCATACATTAATTGATTTTGATGAAACTTCGGTTTAGTCTTCGTTGTACAAGGCTGATCACATGGATGTGACTATTGTGATTCAAAGTCATAGCGCCACCAACTGGAAGCAGAAAATGTGTCACTTGCAGCATACATTGAGATCACCCTCTTATTTTTACCTGATTTGCTTCAAAATTCATCAGAATAATGTTAAAACTTGGCACATGTAATCCTTTGAAAATGGGCAGGGAGAAGGGCTCTATAGCGGCACCTTGTAGTGCAGTAAATGTGGAGTGAATTTGACATAGTCCTTTGATGTTTAACCGTTTTAAATGCCTATTGTCCGCTGTGCACAGTTGCCCCGAAGCCACCGGGGTGGCGGTGCCACCGGGCTTGGGCCCGCCATTGCTGCTCGCAGCTATATTTATTATTATTCTCCAAAGTAAATCGCATTTTAGAGGGCCTAAACATGCTCGAAAACTCACGAAACTTTGCACACGCATCAGAAGTGGTGAAAATTTACGTCTGTTATGGGTTTCGGAATTGGGCGTGGCAAAATGGCTCGATAGCGCCATCTAACGTACAGCCCCTCTCGCTACATTTCACTAGGGTTTTGAAATTCGGTACACACATTTATAAGCCCAATACCTACAAAAAAGTCTCTTGGAGCGAAATCCGAAACCGAACAGGAAGTCAGATATTTTGAATTAATTCACCGTTTTTTGCATTTTCCAGACGTTGTACTTTAACGAACTCCTCCTAGAGATTTAATCAGATCAATGTCATTTTTGGTCAGTCTAATCTAAAGGCCTTTGTGACGTTAAATTGCGAAGATCTAGAGTTTTCACTGAAGGGCGTGTCCGTGGCGCCCTGACAAACTTTGATGTTTTCGCCATGAAACAGGAAGTTGTTGTAACTCTGACAAACAATGTCCTATCTGCCCCAAACTTCACATGTTTTATTAGAGACCTGGCCTGAAGTCATCTTCATAACAATATTCAGTTACAGTCAAGCGCCACCTGTGGGCAACAGGAAATTACATGTTTTACACTTTGACTAACTCCTCCTAGAGATTTAATCAGATCAATGTCATTTTTGGTCAGTCTAATCTAAAGGCCTTTGTGACATTAAATTGCGAAGATCTAGAGTTTTCACTGAAGGGCGTGTCCGTGGCGGCATGACAAAGTCTGATGTTTCGCCATGAAAAAGGAAGTTGTTGTAACTCAGACAAACAATGTCCGATCTGCCCCAAACTTCACATGTTTTATTAGAGTCCTGGCCTGAAGACATCTTCATGACAATATTCAGTTACAGTCATAGCGCCACCTGGGGGCAACAGGAAATGACATGTTTTACACTGTGATTAACTCCTCATTGAGATTTAACCAGATCAACATCATATGTTGTCAGTCTAATCTTAAGACCTTAGCGATGATAAATATCAAAGATCTTGAGTTTTCGTTGAAGGGCGTGTCTGTGGCGGACTGACAAAGTCTGATGTTTGCCATGAAAGAGGAAGCTGTTGTAACTCAGGCATACTATGTCTGATCTGCCCCAAACTTCACATGAGTGATAAGAGTCCTGACCTAAAGACATCTATATGACAATATTCAGTTAGCTATAGCGCCACCTGCTGGCAGCAGGAAGTGTGGCACTTTTACATGATTTTGCCATAATTCTCCTGTATTTACCGCTTACATGCATGTCGCCCACTGTTCGCGTTTTCCTGGGCCAACGGGTGGCGGTGAGCCCGGGTGCGAGGGCCTTTCAAACGCGCTTGCAGCTTTAATTAGGGCCCGAGCACCGATGGTGTGAGGACCCTATTGGAATTGCTCCGTTTTATATATTAGGGCCCAAGCGAAATTCGCGCAGGGCCCTCTGTTCTTCTAAGGATTATTAGGGCCAAAGCCCTGTAAGGGGCTGAAGGCCCTTTGTTGTTTTAGGATTATTTAGGGCCAAAGCCCTGTAAGGGCTGAAGGCCCTTTTGTTTTTAGGATATTATTAGGCCAAAGCCCTGTAAGGGGCTGAAGGCCCTTTGTTTCTTATATTAGGGCCCAAGCGAATTTAGCGCGCAGGGCCTCTTGTTCTTCTAAGGATTATTATTATTTATTTTTTTTTTTCCGTCTTCCGGGGCTTTTTGGGGGCCTTAACATGCTCAAAAACTCTTGAAAATTGGCACACACATTGGAATCCGCGGCCATTAGGACGCCGCAGAGGCTGGTACCCGGGCGTGGCAGGGGGGCTCGACAGCGCCCCCTTGAAAAAAGTCTGAAAATTTGGTCCATATATTAAACACGCTTGCACGTATTAGTATGAAACTCGGTACACATATAGACCTCATCGGGCCGAACAACTTTCGTGCTCTAAGTTAAACGCCACCCCAACAGGAAGTCAGCTATTAAGGGTTGTTTGAAAAACGCATGCTCTGGAATTTGATATACTCCTCCTAGACGATTAATCCGATCGCCACCAAACTCGGTCAGCATGAAGTCAAGACATTGCTGATTAAAAATTGCCAGCGGATTTTTGATATCTCGAACGGTTTGGCCGTGGCGAGGCAACGAATTTATGGCGAGAAAAAGGAAACAGGAAATGTGTTATAACGTCTGCATACATATATTGATCTTTATGAAACTTCACGAGTGTGTTGGTTGTAGTAGTCTGATCACATGGATGTGACTATTGTGAGTCAAAGTTATAGCGCCACCAACTGGCAGCAGGAAGTGTATCACTTTTTGAAATGCTTTGAGATCACCCTCTTATTTTTACCTGATTTGCTTCAAACTTCATCAGTGTAATGTCAATACACAGCAGATGTAGACCTATGACAGGATTTTGATATTGAAATATTGTTGCCATGGCAACAGGTCAAACTGTAATAATATTCTTGAGTGTTTTTGAGGCTCTTAACATGCTTCAAATTGCATGAAACTCGACACACACATCAATATTGTCAACCAGTAGACATGGACAAAGCCATAGAAATGGGCGTGGTGGAGGGGCTCAGTAGCGCCACCTTTTGACAAAAGTGGGGGGGTTAGTTTTTCCTACAGTCACCAAACTCGGTACACATATTGTCTCATCAAGCCGGACAATTTTCTAATTTACATTCATTAGCTCGACCAACAGGAAGTCAGCTATTTTGTTTGAATGTTAATTTTTTGAAAAAACAGGCTATGAATTTTATACTACTACTCCTACAGGGTTTATCCAATTTACACCAAGCTTTTTTTAACTTGTTGCTAACACATTGAAGTTGTTTAATTGCAACGGATTTTGGATATCTCAAACGGTTTGGCCGTGGCGAGGCAACGAATTATGGCAAGAAAGGAAACAAAGTGTTATAACTTCTGCATACATTAATTGATTTTGATGAAACTTCGGCTTAGTCTTTGTTGTACAAGGCTGATCACATGGATGTGACTATGTGTGATTCAAAGTCATAGCGCCACCAACTGGAAGCAGAAAATGTGTCACTTTCAGCATACATTGAGATCACCCTCTTATTTTTACCTGATTTGCTTCAAAATCATCAGAATATGTTAAAACTTGGCACATGTAATCCTTTGAAAATGGGCAGGGAGAGGGGCTCTATAGCGGCACCTTGTAGTGCAGTAAATGTGGAGTGAATTTGACATAGTCCTTTGATGTTTAACCGTTTTAAATGCTATTGCCCGCTGTGCACAGTTGCCCTGAAGCCACCGGGTGGCGGTGCCACGGGCTTGGGCCGCCATCGCTGCTCGCAGCTATTATTTATTATTTTTTTTTTTTTTTTTTTCCGACTATTCGGGGCTTTTTGGGGCCCTAACATGCTCGAAAACTCTTGAAAATTTGCACACACATGGGAATCCGCGGCCAAAGGGCCGGGCAGAAGCTGGTACCCGGCGTGGCAGGGGGGCTCGACAGCGCCCCCTTGAATGGGGTCCGAAAACTGGTCCATATATCAAACACGCTTGCACATACAATATAAAACTCTGTACACATATAGACCTCATCGGCCAAACAACTTGTACTCTAAGTTAAACGTCACCTCAACAGGAAGTCAGTTATTAGGGGTTGTTTGAAAAACGCAGCTCTGGAATTTGATATACTCCTCCTAGGAGATTATTCCGATCACCACCAAACTTGGTCAGCATGAAGTCAAGACATTGATGATGAAAAATTGCCAGCGGATTTTGATATCTCGACGGTTTGGCCGTGGCGAAGCAACGAATTTATGGCGAGAAAAGGGAAACAGAAATGTGTTATAACGTCTACATACATTAATTGAAGTTTATGAAACTTCAGCGGTGTGTTGTTATAGGAGTCTGATCACATGGATGTGACTATTGTGAATCAAACTATAGCGCCACCAACTGGCAGCAGGAAGTGTGTCACTTTCAAAATGCTTTGAGATCACCTCTTATTTTCACCCAATTGCTTCAAACTTCATCACAATAATGTCAAAACATGGCAGATGTAGACCTTTACTGCATTTGTCATATCTTAAATATTGTTGCCATGGCAACACGTCAAACTTCATAATATTCTGGGATTTTTGAGGCTCTTAACATGCTCAATTGGATGAAAGTCGACACACACATCAATATGTCATACAGTAGACATGGGCAAAGCCTTAGAAACGGGCAGAGAGCAGGGCCTATAGCGCCACCTTTTGACAAAAGTCGGGGGGTTAGTTTAACCTACAGTCACAAACTCGCATACATATTGATCTCATCAAGACGGATAACTTTCTAATTTACAGTCATTAGCTCAGACCAACAGGAAGTCAGATATTTTTGTTTGAATGTGGATTTTTCACGCACACACATAGGCATAGGCACTCTCTCTATGTGCAACTCCCATTCCCCCCTCTCCCCCCTGACACCTACACCAGTGTTGTGGTGTTTGAATGAGAGAGAGAGAGTTTTTGCAACTTATTTTTTCTCCGACTCAAACAACCTGAAGCACTATGAAGCCAGTGCATTTGTAGGCCACTGACAACATAGTATTACATATTAGTTTTATATTAGGTTAATTAAAACCATAAGAACACGCTGAAATGATAAATTCACCACTCATTTGAAATGAACTATAAACTATTTACAGGTATATTTCTAAATAATTTTCTAAATTATTTTTTAATTCATTTTTATTGATATAATTCAATTATTAATAAAATTCACAGATTATAAAGTGCTGTTGAATAACTTGATAAGTGCGCAGGAAAAAATCTAGAAGTAGCTTACTATTACTGCGACTGCATTAACATTGCTTGCGGTTCGTGATTGGTTACATTTATTTATTTTTTTATTTTTTTCATTGTATACCACATTATTGAATTAAATGAAACATGCTTTGGTGCTAAGATTGGTGCACAAAATAACAGCTCAGGGAGGTCAAAAAAAACATGAGAGAAGTGTGAGGATGGTTTGTAATAATTTAACTAAGTTTAGAAATGATAAATTGATCATTAAAAAAGTATGAAAAGGTTTTTGGGACACCATTATTAAACACATTAGATATGCTTTAAATCAAGAACAAGGCATTTATA
>JAOTNS010002627.1:0-24469 GCA_028476615.1 Culter alburnus
CAACACGGAGTCTTCTCAGGTGCTGTAAAGAAAAGATATGTTTGTGGGTTTGTTCAGCATGGCTCCCCCTTCTGGTTTCTAAAAGCTGCATCTGCGGCAGAGGATGGAGGCACACGTCCTTTAATGTGTCCCACTGGAAACTGAGGTGGATCCCATATTTTAGAAGTCATCCAGTGTACACTATGACCTGGTGGGCCTGCAAATGCAAGATAGATGATACATTTATTTATCTGAACAGATGTTAATTAAAAATGCTTAATATCTTAATAGGCTAAGTAGCACCTAATAATAATAATACATAATACATATAACAGTGCATACCACCTTTTGGATAGATGTTGGCAGGTTGTGGGCAAGTTGGCAGTCACTAAGGCTTTAGTTTTAAAACGGATAATGAGATTGTATATAATTTAATGTTTGCTCGTTTACGTTTACACAAAGGCTACAGGTCTTTTATATAGTTCTCTAAAACACTACTATAACAATGATTGCTCTTAAAGGATTAGTTCACTTCAGAATTAAAATTTCCTGATAATTTACACACCCCCATGTCATCCAAAATCTTTCTTCAGTCAAAAAGAAATTTCGTTTTTTGAGGAAAACATTCCAGGATTTTTCTCCATATAGTGGACTTCAGCGGGGACCAATGGGTTGAAGGTCCAAATTGCAGTTTCAGTGCAGCTTCAAAGGGCTACATGATCCCAGCTAAAGAAATGGGTCTTATTTAGCGAAACTTATCTAGTCTTTTTTTTTAGAAACAAAAATAGTAAAAAATATACTTTTAACCATAAATGCTAGTCTTGCTAGCTCTGCAATGTGCCATGCATTACATAGTTTATGTTGGAAAGGTCACGCGTGATGTAGGCGGAAGTACTGAGCAAGTTTTTACAAAGTGATCGTGCAAAGACTAAGTCAAACAGCCTTCACAAAAAAACAAACAAACAAACAAACAAAAAAAAAAACAATGATGTCGGACGAAGTTGGAGGATAAATGAGATGATTACCTTTCCAACATGATTACGTAACGTGTGGCACATTGCAAGCATTTGTGGTTAAAAAGTATATAATTGTTTTTGTTTTTTGTTTTTGTTTTTTAAATGACAGATTGTTTCACTAGATAAAACCCTTATTCCTCTCTGGGATCTTGTAAAGCCCTTTGAAGCTGCACTGAAAATGACATTTGGACCTTCAACCCGTTGGTCTTGAAGTCCACTATATGGAGAAAAATCCTGGAATGTTTTCATCAAAAACCTTAATTTCTTTTTGACTGAAGAAAGAAAGACAAACATCTTGGATGACATGGGGGTGAGTAAATTATCAGGAAAATTTAATTCTGAAGTGAACTAATCCTTTAAAATAGAAAACATGACTGTAAAGCAGGTTGCCCATTTTATCTCAAAATAACTAATAAATGAATATTGCATACATTTAAGTAAAAGGTCTGCCTTGAAACAAGGCATAACAAACTGATAACCTTACTATTTTTTTTACATTAAACATCACATTAAATTAGATTTAATTCAAACAATGTTGCAAGAATACAGTTATGTCCAAGACCTGAAATATAATAGGCTGACAAGCACCAATCAAAAACCCTCAGACCTTCTAACTGAGATCACACCAGTCTGAGACTGCTGGAAATGTCATTATGATTCCCACTGGATTGAGTCATGTGTAAGCCAATGCGAGTCTGGTCTTATTTAACTTTACTTAACTAGAGCATTTAAGAGTTGAAATCAGGCCATTATAGCAGCACGGAGCAAATCAGCCATCTGGTACTACTGATATAACCCAGCCAACAATACCAGCACTAAACTAGTGGAGCATAACTGCATTAAACCACTTACATTTGTGTGAGTCACCTGCATGTCCAAAACAAAATCGAGCAAATGGATAAAAAAAGACATGTAGTGTTTATGCAGCTAAAGCAGACATAAAAATAATGCAGAGGTCAAAAACCGCATGCAACGCAGTCAGGCGGCGAGTTTTCTCAGACTGCTTTCAGTCCATGCTTGGGGGTATTTTGAGATAAATGTGGCTCCAATCAGTCATGAGTTAAACAATTGAGATCTGTACAGTGCAGGACCCTGGGGATGTGTATCCGGCATGATGGCGCAGTCATTGCGCACCCTTCCTAAAATCATCTCAGTTATGTCTCGCTGCCATGGAGAACTGCGCAGATGTGATAAAAGAGGCTTTGTCTACATCAGGTGAGAATGCGGTCAGGTTGGTCCACACTGGACTTCCCCAAACCAGAATACAGATTTACATTTAGCTGACGCTTTTATCCAAAGCATCTTACAAAGGTGGTGATTCATCTTAAAAACATAAATCAGGTTTGATTATGATGGGTTTTATATAAACTGCGCAGTGCTTTGCGAAGATTTCACATCAAAACTCTCAAGAGAGGCAGAACTACAGATAGTAAAGAGGTTAGACATAAAATCTGATAATGATCTGAGGTTTTTTGTGAACTAACATACACCATCATCACTGATAAGAAGGGCAAATCTTATGTTGTGTCCCAAATTACATATACACTATGCATGTGCATGACATTCAGACAGCTAGTTTGAAGTCACCTCCCCTCCACAGCATAACTGAAACTGTGCATGAAGGGTCCAACATTCCACACTTTGTTTTTCTGTTTAAATAAATGCATCATCCAGGCATTTGAAGTGCACTTCTTATAGTGCATATGTATGTGAATTGGGACAAATCTTGAGTATAATGGTGTATTTTGGATGTGCTTTTGAAGCCCCAGTTTGAAGAATCTGTTGGCATCTCCTTCACTGCACTTGAAATTTTGCATTGTTCTCAGGTGTGGCCATCTGAAAATGAGAGGCAACTACATTCTTAAAAATTAAGGTTTCAAATGGGGGTTTTCTCACCATAGAGCCTATTTGATTCCCCAAAGAACCTGCAGTGAACAGTTTTTAAAAGAACCACTTTTTTCTTAGTGTGAAGAACATTTTAATAATCTAAACTTTAGATTAGAACCTTTTCAACTATAAAGAACCTTTTGTGGAATGGAAAGATTCCATGAATGTTAAAGGTTCTTGTGGAACCATCGATGCCAATAAAAAAACCTTTATTTTTAAGAGTGTAGGCATAAGGTGAAAACAGGACAGCTGACCCAAAAAGAAAAGCTTTGTTAACAATGCCACATTTGAAGACACGGAAATGCGAGTAATGACATAAATTTAGGATATTGTTCACACAAAGTTGAATGGACTTTAAAGGGACTTTTTGCTTTTTTGGCATTCCACTTTCATTCTGTGCAAACATCAACAAACAAAACCTTTAGGTTCATCATAAGGGTGGGCAGATTATAAGTAGATGTCTTTCAAAGGTAAACTATTGTATTAAAGGGATGGTTCACCCAAAAAAGAAGATATTTTGAAGAATGTTGGTAACCAAACAGTTGACTGACCCCATTGACTTCAAAAGTTTTTTTTTTTTTTTCCATACTATGGAAGTCAATGGGGTCCATCAACTGTTTGGTTACCAACATTCTTCAACATATCTTCTTCTCTGTTCAGCTGAAGAAAGAACTTCATACAGGTTTGCAACAACTTGAGGTGAGTAAATGATGACAGAATTTATGGGAACTTCATTACAACTGATGTGATGTACAATGACCTTTTAGAATATGTTGGTCAATAGCATGCTCAGCTTCAACATCACATCACATCACTTTATCAGCTAAGATCAGTTTATGAAATCTGTATGATATGCACATAATAAAGAGAAGCTGTACTGGACAATGGTGAGGTCAGCAGTTGAATATATTCACAGCTGCTGACGGGGGTGGTCCGAACAGCTGCAAGGGTTTGAGATATCACCAACAGGCGACATTCGGGATGGGTGGACATTCTGCATTTCTGCACTCTTATTACTCCAAATATTTCAACAGCTAGATCTGGTACTGAATAAAGCGAAGTTCTATAAAAGCAAACTCTTCAGACTTTCAGATAGGAGAATGCATATTTGTACTCATTTGGGTGTTGTTAAAAGCTGGAAGCTCACATATGAAAAACCAGTAAACCTAAGAATCAAAATTCTTAACTTGGTCTGCATCGACTGCAGAATGACACCTCAAATAATCCAGCTTGGTGGGGAGAGATGAGCAATTACTTCAAAAAAGATATTACTTCTTCAGAATTTGTCAAATGTAAAATTGGTTGTAAAATTCTCAGAGACTTACATAATGGAGGGACTGGAGCCACCTAAATATCAGACAGTCAGAGGCTTGAGGGTGGTTCATTTGACTTGGGCCAAAGACTATAGAATAACGCAAGACGCGTCACTCGTATTGTTTTGAATGGGAGAAAGTGTAACGCGCAATATGGCGGAATAAGTCCCGCCTTCTAAATAAGAGCCAATCGCCGACTGGTAAAGTCATCGCGTCACTTCAGCGGCCGTTAGAATCACCGGTTTCTATAGAAACAGTCAGACGCTCGCCTCCGGAGAGACGCGCATTTAGGTCTGTGCATGCGCATTAGCTTGATCCAGCCTGAAAAATAGTTTTTTTGTCATGATTCGAGCGTTTAGAAACTAAATTTATGAGCCGGTTGTTGTTAGATTTCATTGGTGATTTCAAATATGAAATATAATCATAAGGTTGGCGAACAGTTTTGGAGAATTTGATGTTTCAATTTGATGCAAAGAGATTGCATGATGCCCATGATGCCCGAGAGGCGTTTCAAAGATGGCCGCCGAGTGAAATGACTTGTCTTAAAGGGACTTTGCTTGGGCTAGTAAGTAACCACATAGCAACCACCCTAGCAACTGAACAGCATCACACTCATCATCACTGGCAACCACCTACAACAAATATGCACAGGCAAAAACCAAACAATTTCAAATTTCAGAAATGGAAAAGTCTAAATACAGCCCTAAATGTACCTAAAAATAATGCAAATTTAAAATGTTTAAAAATACCTCTATACTGTAGATCTTATTTTGAAGCTTTTAAAATAGAAGATTTATTCATAATTATCATTAAAACTCATTAGCATACAGACTACCATTAAAAGGTTTGTTGAATTAAATAGCTACTTTTATTCAGCAAGGACACATTAAATTGATCAAAAGTGACAGTAAAGACATTTATAATGTCACAAAAGATTTCTGTTTCAAATAAATGCTGTTCTTTTGAACATAAAAGAAATCTTAAAAAATGTATCTCGGTTTTCACAAAAATATTAAGCCGTTTTCAACATTGATAATAATAATAAATGTTTCTTGAGCAGCAAATCAGCATATTAGAATGATTTCTGAAGGATCATGTGACACTGAAGACTGGAGTAATGATGCTGAAAATTCAGCTTTGATCACAGGAATAAATTACACTTTACAATTTATTAACTTAGAAAACACTTATTTTAAATTGTAATAATATTTCACAATATTACTGTTTTTACTGTATTTTTTATGAAATAAATGCAGCCTTGGTGAGCCGTCAAAAACAATAAAAGTATGTTTATATTAGCATGTTGCCAGTAAAACATTGTAAAATCATAATTGAATAATCTTATAAATTGTGACATTATAATCTAAAAAGGTATTAAACAGAAAACAAATACTCCTGGTGAATCATTTTATGCATAATATTAACCTTGTGCAGAGGTCATTCACTGAAGCTAGAGAGGACATTTTCAAGTCATGAGCGTCTGAAATCCCCTCATAGATTTTGGCATTGTTCAGATGAGCACAGACCTCCACACCCTCCTCTAGTCCCACAACAGCTGCTCCGCTTATTACACCACTGACCCAGGACCAGCTGAAGCACATCACTCACATCATCATGTTCACCGTCCAGCAGGTCCAGGATCAGCTGCTGAGGGGATCAAGGGTTTGGAGCTCAGCTGTGTCTGCTCTGACTTTCAGCTGTTCAGACGTGAGTCAGACTGAGAAAGCAGCTCTACGCTTCTGAGAATGCTTTGATTTGTTCAGATCACTGCAGACATGTCTGCTAGAAGTTCAAAAGCAACTAGATATGTTTTAGAAAAATCCTTAACCTGTGAAATCCTAAACCTGTTTATATATCTGTTCATAGCAAGAATTTGATATAAAAATTCATTATAAGAAATAATAATCTTACTGGGGCTGACATTTTATGAAATAAGAGCACACAAATACTTCAAATCTATAGGTAAATCTTTACTAAAACTTATTTAAAAGTTTAAGCTGGTATCCACATTTTTGCAGGATTATACAAAAATGATGTCTTTGAAAGGACCGTGGGTTCATAGAAACCTGAGAGGAGGAAATGTAGGATATTCAGTACATACATGATAAACGTAAGACAAGTACAGCTAAAATAAGTAAAAGCCTAATTTTTCAATGAAGTAGAGATGATGTAGGTGTTACCTGGACCAGGTATGTCCTGTCCTTTGGCCTCCTGTATCCACCTGCTTGTCCCAGACAGGAAGGCAGCGCTGGACACAAGCTGTTTGGCTGGACGATTGTCGTTCACTATGTCATAGTGTCCCGGGCCGGGGAAGGGTGGGTCTTTGACGGGTTTTAGAGGTGGCGCTGATAATCCCAAGTAGTGTCTCCTTCTGCACAGAGATAAGATCTTATGTGACAAACATAAAGCAGCTATATTATTATATTATACTAACCATAGTATAAGCGGAATAATTGACTCCGAAAATTACCACCTTGGGTGTGCATTATTTTCAAATAATTCAACGGCCTGTCATCAATTATTCCTTACTGAAGAATGAGACATCTGAGGCATCATGATTATCGTTATACTGCTTTTGAAAACTAGTTAATGATAAAAGCAGCTGTTTTATGTAAAATATATTCAAAAGTAGCTGTTTATTCTGATGAAATTTAAATGACTAAAAAGGCATTCTATAATATTAGATGTTCCACCAGTGCATTATTGCTCTTAACAGCATGAAATAAAATCTATTTTATTGGTTTAAGTTTAATGTAGTCTAGTTCTGGCAACACTTACGGCAGAATGGTTCTCTTCACAGGTTCTGGTGGCTGATATGGGTCGTAGGTCCCGGGACCGGGGATGATGTTGTTTCTCACCGGTGGCTGGATCCGGGCAGTGGTGGATTTAAAACAGGAGACAGGAACTTGAGGAGTCTTCTGGATCATAACATCACTCACTTTATAGTGGCCTTCAGAACAAGGATAAAGATAGACAGATTCATAATCTGTAATGTCTTTCATTTGTTTGTCAGGAAATAGTTTTAAACATGAACATATGAATGAAAAGATTAATGGCATTACAATATTTGATTGTGATTAATGTGATTAGAGCATATATAATTGCATTAGACATTTCTCTTCATTTACAATAAATACTATATCTCATTTGGTAACACTTTAGTATGGGGAACACATATTCACTGTTAAATATGACTTTTCCTTCAATAAACTCCTAATTTACTGCTTATTAATAGTTAGTAAGGTAGTTGTTAAGTTTAGGTATTGGGTAGGATTTAGGGATGTAGAATATGGTCATGCAGAATAAGGCATTAATATGTGCTTTATAAGTAGTAATAAACAGCCAATATGCAGGCTAATAAACTGTTCTCCATACTGAAGTGTTACCCCTCATTTCACTACTGAATTTAAAATACAACCCATGATTCAGTCTGTACAGTGGCTGTAATTACATGCACATGCAAAGAAACATTCACACCCTTGAAAAGCCGACAACACTCATCAATATTCATGTTTTCAAATATAATGCTGATTTTACCTTTGTGTTAATTACTGAAGTGTTGATCATTTTAACAGTTTGGATTGCACATTTAATTATTCTCATTTAAATCTGGCCAAATATGTGAGTTACTCACAGGGAGACGGTCCTTTAAAGTTGTCTGAGACACTGGCACTACGTCTGGTTCTGGAGCGAAATGCACAGCGAGCTGAAACAGTTGAATTTCTGTCCACGACACTATAAGACACCTGAGCAAATTAATAAGTAATAAATAATACATTACCATTCAAAAGTTTGGAGAGAGTAAGATATTTTAAAGAATTTAATACTTTTATATAGCAAGGACGCATTAAATTGATCAAAAGTCACTGCAAAGAAGTTATTTCAAATAAATGTTTTTATTCATTATAGAATCCTTAAAAATGATCATGTTTTCCACAAAAATATGAATCAGCACAACTGTTTTTAACACTGATAATAATAAGAAATTCTTGAGCAGAAAATCAGCATATTAGAATGATTTCTGAAGGATCATGTGACACTGAAAGCTTTAATCAATGATACTACATACATACATACATCATACTGATTTGGAGCAGGATTTTCACTTTTTTGCATTTCCCTCTTTACTGCAAGAGGCAGACGGAACGTTCTGGATTCCTCTGTTTAAAATCATGCTTGTGAAGCAGAGACGTCTGGAGATTATAAGCATCAGGTCCTGGGCTTAACCTCGGAAAGCTACGGGGCACACGACCAGCCTTGAGATGCAAAAACAGTCAGTAGTATTATTCATAATATGATATTTCAAAGAGCTGCAAGGAATGAACCAATTATTCAAATTAAAATGCCTAATGTCAAAAGAATAGGAGTACATGTTGAATGTCTTAGACTTACATTAAGACATTAATTATAAAAAAGAAACTATTAATTATAAAAATAATGCTCTCACTTTTGACGCAAAGCTGCCTGTTCCTCTCTTAGAGAATGAAGGGCTGGATCCTTCAACAGATGCATGTGAGATATATGAACCAGGCCCTGGATTCTCATTCTGATAAATAGATAGATAGATAGATAGAACATTGCTTTTAATGGAATGCCATATATGCCATAACAAATGAATGTGGGAGAGATGGATTATTTATGAAACTCACCAGGTGATCCTGAAGCCTCTTTGTCTGAGAGGAAAAGCCTTTCTTCTCTTCATTTCTGATGATGACTGTCTGGTACTTGGTAGGAATGGATGAAGCACATCCCTGAGCTACAGAAGCAGACACATGACTCGGAATAATAATAAATACAGTAGGCCTACAACCTCTTTAGCAAATTTAAGGAGGTAACTAGAGGTAATTCACTCACACACATACAGTCCTTTGTGTAGTTTACCCATGCTTTCCTTTCCCTGTCATGCAGTTTTCTGTGTGTAGAGGGAGAAAGAAAAAAATAAACAGAAAAAATGTCTTTATTTACTAATCTCTAGTCAGATTAAACATCGTGAGAAATACCTGTCCTGTTGTTTTCATGCTGCTGCAGGTGAACTAACTCAAGAGTTTGGGTCGGATTTATTCTTTGTTGTCATGGCAACATGTAAACGTCACGCTGTGGGTTCAGAAAAAAAGTTTGACTGGCAAACCACGCAAAAAAAACAAACAAAATAAAATTCCTAAAACAATTATAAATTAATTAAAATAATTATAAATTAAAAATTCTCTAATTTTATGATCCGTTAGCTTAAATATTTTATTAATATGATAGTTGTTCTTCCTTTCGTTACATTGTCCTCCGGGACGTTTGTATACATCAGTTAACTCAAGGCAAGTGCTTTTATAACAAACACTCTGTCGCCGCTTGGTGGCTACTGGCTATATATTTGTGTGGAAAAGTAAAAAAAGCGGGAGAAAGCGCGAGATCTTGTTGTGCGGGACACACGCGAGCTCGAGCTCCATGTTATTGTTGGCTGAAATTTCATACTGGCTAGAAAGAGAAAAAGAAAGCAAGAGTAAATCCCACGAAGGCGTGGCTTACCCGTTTGTGTCCGTGTTTCATTGGTCAAAGAGGATACGTCACATGGAAACGCCTCATACTCAATGAGTATGAAATCTGATAAATGTTATATTTTTATATTTTTTATAATAATTGTCACTATTATTAGGGCTTTAAAGGGTTAGTTTTATCCAAAAATGTCATTAATTACTCACCCTCATGCCGTTCCACACGAACCTTCGGAACACAAATTAAGATATTTTTGTTGAAATCCGATGGCTCATTGAGGCCTGCATAGGGAGCAATGACATTTCCTCTCTCAAGATCCATAAAGGTACTAAAAACATATTTAAATCAGTTCATCTGAGTACAGTGGTTCACTATTAATATTATAAAGCGACGAGAATATTTTTGGTGCGCCAAAAAAACAAAATAACGACTTATATAGTGATGGCCGATTTCAAAACAATGCCATCAGATTTCAACAAAAATATCTTAATTTGTGTTCCGAAGATGAACAAAGGTCTTACGGGTGTGGAACGGCATGAGGGTGAGTAATAAATGACAGAATTTTCATTTTGGGTGAACTAACCCTTTAATAGTATACCCACTGTCAGATTTATTATTATTTTTTCATAATTTTATTTCCTCGCATAAAACGGATCTTACCCAAACCACAAGACCTAAAAAAAAAGTTAAATTTAGAGGGATGACAACAGTAAACAAGTTTAAACGCATACCTTAAAAAAAATAAATAAGAAAACCTAGAGAGCGTCCCCTGTCGGACTGGAGGACATGTGCAGTACTGCAGTCAGCAGGATCCGCATCAGCTCCTCTCGGTCATTGAGCAGTTCAGTTCCATCATGGCGATGCACGCCAAAGCGACTCCACCGCAGATCCCCGACACCCGCCGCGAGCTCTCCGAGCTGGTCAAGAGAAAACAAGAGCTTGCGGTAATTATACACGTTTCTAAATATCCAAAAGTCCAAAAAACATCTTGATCCGGCACCAAATAATGCGTATATAGACTGGAATACCCGTATCTACGTTAGCATGCTAATGCGAGACTGAATAATTGAATGCATGTGTGTTTGTATTTAATAATCAGATAGTCTTAGATTATACTATTTGTACTACATATATCAAAGTGACTTTTCCAATTACTGCTGTATATCTTGCATATCACTGTTAACATGCTAACTGTTAGCCGCTTTTGTTGTGGCGCCTACTGATGCACAACATACACGGCATTCAAGCATGCCACTTGTGCACAGATTGAAGTTTGTGCAGTTTAAGAAATAACAAGTGAAGAAAGTAGAACTGCACAGTGAAAATAATATTATTAGGATGTCATCATATGTAGGTCATGTGTGATTGACAGCTGCAGCTAAAATGATTTTTTAACGTCAATTTTAAATCTTGTTTTTAGCATTAAGCTAAAATAAACACTATGAACAGTGTGTGTATATATCTATCTATATCTATATATGTGTATATATATAATATATATATATTATATAATGTATATAAATTTTACACATTTTGCACACATTTTTTATCAGGAGACTCTGGTGAATCTAGAAAGACAGATCTATGCATTTGAAGGCAGTTACCTGGAGGACACTCAGATGTACGGAAACATCATTCGAGGATGGGACCGATATCTGACCAATCAAAAGTGAGTGTGAAGACTTCATGTGGTTTAACGATGTATAATCTGAAAGGTGTTCAGGTCAGCATCAACTTTCTTCTGCTTTAGGAATTCCAACAGCAAGACTGATCGGAGGAACAGGAAGTTCAAGGAAGCAGAACGTCTTTTCAGCAAGTCCTCTGTCACATCAGTGGCGGTGGGTATTTCAGAAATATATATTAAGAAATAATAACAAAGAAATGAATATAAAAATAATTAAGAAAATTATGTAAATCATTTTTGTGTGTGTGTGGATTGTCTGACAGGCTGTTTGTGCTCTTGGAGGGATTCCTGATCATATGAATGAAAAACGTAAGTAGCTCCTTGTGTCTGCAAGAACTTTCAATCAATCATGTATCTTCATTTATTGTAAAAAAATAAGCTGTGTTTTAAAACTTTAAAACTTACCCTCCATCATAGGCTCACCTGAACATTCAAAATCAAAAGAGATTTATACCTAGGCAGCATTTTTGGGTATTGGCAGTGAACATAAGTATCGTCAAAGGATTATTCAGACATGCATGTGAAGTCCACAAATGCTGTCTAGGTTGACAACTCACAAAGTTAAAAGGTGTGTTCAACTTAAAGCAGTGCTGCACAGACCGATCGGTGTATGACATCAAAGAGTGTTTAGAGAGCATGCTTTTGAATCTCACTCTCGCGGTATTTTGATGTAATACACCGATTGGTCTGTTCGGCACCGCTTCAAGTCAGACACACCTAAATGTACACTATATAGCTTTCAACCTTCTAGCAGTTAAAAGACAAAACTGCATGCATTTTGCAGAGGAACATTGTTTTGGTTGTGCTTCAGCTATGCATGACTGTGCAATGAATACGGTTATCCTTCTGCTCACAAAACATTCACTACTAGTCTTAAAAGATATAACCAGTTTTGATGGAAAGATCTCAAGCTGACCAGCTGAAGACATTACTGTAGCTTTACCCATTAAGACACAGTACTTCCTTGATAATGAATTCCAGCACAGCGCTACAACAACCATATTGAAATGACCCTTCATATTGCAATTTATCTGTTCAATAAAATGCCTTACTCACCTGTTGAGTAATAAAAACATCTTCACATCGCTTTTACAACATTTCAAATCCCTCAGTTCTTGTCATCTTCGAAAAATCCAAGCTAATGTTGATTCTTGTTTTATTACGAGCTCTGTTGGGTTTTCTTTTTGTCAGCAGATATTCAGAGGTTTGAGATTTAGCTGCTCCATATCAACCTTTGTCTTTTTAACTAACCTATGCCACTCCCAGACTAGACATGTGTCAAAGCAGCCGGAGCAACTTTTCTCTATTTACAGATATGACGAAACACACATGGCGAGTGATGTATGCACTCAGTTTCCCATGAAAAAAATCCCTTCAGGTCTAAAATGTAAACGCTTATAATAGGCTTACCATAGTGAATCAGGCTAAGACAAAAAATGTTTTGGAAGAAGGATTAAAAAAAAAGTTATATAGTGTATTAGGTGTGTGACAAGATGAACATGAGCTGCAGTGTTGTACATAGTGCATGAGCAGTCAGAGGTCTCTGATCATGTGACAAAAGTGACGAGGTCACTGACAAGACCATGGCGGAGGATTCATTGCACAACAGAGACTAAGCTTCTGATAAATGTCTTATCTTGTAGAATGTGCACTCAGCACTGCCGCTTCCTTTTCACAGAGTATGAGTGATCGCAAAATCGAAAGTAAAATACGAGCACACATTTAAACGCAATTTTAATACCCCACGTTTTGAAAGCTGCTCCTTAATGCATGCAAATATCTCCCAATATGAAAGCTGTCTTAGGGTGGGATGTGTAGTTGTAACCATCTTGATTTGTAAGTTACTTTGATTCAGTGTATTTAGTGGCCTGATATGTTAATCACTTTATGTTTGTAAACTTTCCTTTTCCTTTGCTCTTATAGGTGAGCCAGGCAGTGGAACAGAGAGCGACACGTCCCCGGACCTCCAGAACCAGGAAAACGAACCCAGCCAGGAAGACACGGAGGAGGCAGACGGAGCCCTACAGGACCTGAAACCCCAGAAAGCTGCTTCCTCTTCCTCTGGAAGCCACCACAACAGCCACAAGAAACGCAAGAACAAGAACAGACACAGGTACCTGATCTCCAGCATGCCCTTGGGGTCCAGGATATAAGATAGTTATTTATTTATGACCTCATTCCAGCTGATCCAGTGCTATTTCAGAACAGGCTGTGAAATGTTTAATGTAATCTCCTGTGGACACATCTGATTGGATGTGGGAGGGGTTATAAATTAACATATTCATAGATGATTATGATAACCATGCCTCTTTTTCCAAATGGGAGGGGTTTACTTCAGTTTCATAAAGCTGTAGCTCCTGCTCAGTTGGGTTTGCTCTGTATCTTTGTTCTTTCATCTCTTGTGGATTTGATTTAAAGTCTCTTACTCTGTCCTAATGTTTATCTAATGTTGTTTTGGTCCAGTTCAGACCTGTAAGAGGCCCGTTTGATTAGAGAATAAAACACTCAAATGAAACTGTTTAAAGCTGCCAGACGTCTGTGTTTGTATTAGATAGAGAGAAGGAAGATTTTGAGAAGGTAGTTTTCAACATCTCACAGTGAAGAGTATATATACAGCTCACTTTCTTACTGTATTTATTGATGATTTATGGAAAATTACTATGGATTGGAAGTTTTGATATTAACAGTGTCTAAAATGAGCCTCAAATGTGACTTTCATAAGTAAATCTTGTCAGTTGGCCTGTAGCTTTTTTTAAGGAAATGCACAACATTTTTTCTTTATTGCTGTTGTACAAAATAAACTCCATTTGCCAATATAATCCTGTCATTAAGCCACAAAAAATGATGTTGAATCATGATTTTGTCATGTGTGGTTTGCTTTGGAGCAGATGAAGTTTGCATCCAGGATCGTTTCCCATTAAATAAGATGAGCACTAGTTAGGGTCTGATATTGGCCCTATAGAGGATGTTTTAGTGTCTATATATAAACCCAAGTGTTGACACCCTATCTAGTCCACTGTGGGATTGATGTGCTGGTCGGTCTAGTGCACTAACCTCTGATGCTCTCTTCCTTCCTAACGCTGCCCCCTTCAGCCCCTCTGGCATGTTTGATTATGACTTTGAGTAAGTCTCAATTTTACTTCCTGTTTCTCACTCCCGTGTCTTCTGTCCGTTAGCTGAGTAGGGCCGTCCACGTCGTGTGGATGAATGCTGTGCTGCTTGCTTCTACCTCATCATTCGCAGATGTTGCTGCAGTTTTGATTTGGTTTTGTATTTATTTTTCAGCTGCATGCTTGTGGAGTTCATAGACATGTTGGGTTTTTAGTTAGTTGCATGCAGAGTTTTAAACAGGTTCATTAGTTTATCTGACCATGATCTGGTTCATTTGTTTCTCTTTACAGATTTGACATGAAGATGAACAAGAAACCCAGAGCGGTAAGTTCAGATGTACTTTTCTTGTACACATTTAAATAACTTTTCTTTTTTTTCTTTTTTGCTGTTATTGTTGAAGTTTGAATGTGTCAGATGATGTCACTACAGACCGATCAGTGATGACAGTATTTGCATATTCTGATGTTATCCTGTTGAAATCTTATGTTAAAGGTGCCATAGAATGGAAAATTGAATTTACCTTGGCATAGTTGAATAACAAGAGTTCAGTACATGGAAATGACACAGTGAGTCTCAAACACCATTGTTTCTTCCTTCTTATGTAATCTCATTTGTTTAAAAGACCTCCGAAGAACAGGCGAATCTCAACATAACACCGACTGTTACGTAACAATCGGGATCATTAATATGTACGCCCCCAATATTTGCATATACCAGCTCATGTTCAAGCCATTACACAAGCCAGTATTAACGTCTGGATCTGTGCACAGCTGAATCATCAGACTAGGTAAGCAAGCAAGAACAATAGCAAAAAATGGCAGATGGAGCAATAATAACTGACATGATCCATGTTAACATAATATTTTTAGTGATATTTGTAAATTGTCTTTCTAAATGTTTCGTTAGCATGTTGCTAATGTACTGTTAAATGTGGTTAAAGTTACCATCGTTTCTTACTGTATTCATGGAGTCCAGAGCCGTCACTATTTTCATTTTTAAACACTTGCAGTCTGTTTAATTCATAAACACAACTTCATTCTTTATAAATCTCTCCAACAGTGGGTAATGTTAGCTTTAGCCATGGAGCATAGCCTCAAACTCATTCAGAATCAAATGTAAACATCCAAATAAATACTATACTCACATGATCCCACGCATGCATGCATGACGAACATTTTGTAAAGATCCATTTTGAGGGTTATATTAGCTGTGTGAACGTTATGCTGTTTAAGGCAGTCGCAAGCTCGGGGGCGGGGAGCACGAGAATTTAAAGGGGCCGCAGCCTGAATCGGTGCATAGTTAATGATGCCCCAAAATAGGCAGTTACAAAAATTAATAAAAAAAAAATCTATGGGGTATTTTGAGCTGAAACTTCACAGACACATTCAGGGGACACCTTAGACTTATATTACACCTTGTGCAAATGTGTTCTATGGCACCTTAAACAAAATAATTCAATGTGAATTTGAATTGTCAAAGCTCTCACACATATTATTTCATCTTTTTATCCAGAGTGTTTTTCTCTGTGTAATAGTTTGATTTGTTTAATTCTGCAGGATTACTCGGCCTAACGAATCCCCTCAGTTTCACTCACAGACATTCACACAAACCTCTTCAGTCAGTCCTGATTCTCTCCGGTCCAGAACATCTGGATTTTCCCCAATATTTCTCCACTCTTGTGTTTGCTTCTTTCCTGACCGTAGTGAAGCTCTCAAGTGATTTTTAGTCTGTTATTGCATGATACGTATTTCAAACATGTTCCAGAACTGCTCATAATGCTGGAATCTTTTTATTTATGATGTTACATTGATGATGTATCAGTGGATCCATTGTGACATTTATCCTCCTTTGCCTCCTGCTTTTTGGAAGTCCATACATTTTGTTAAACTTGTGTAGCTAATGTAAAAAGTTGGTCGTCATCATTATTATTATTTTTTTTTTTTTTTTACCATCTTGTTTTGAATAAATCTGAAATAAGAATTTGTTGTTTGGTGTCCAGTTCTTGAATAAAAATCATTTGGACAGTAAGTATCTTGATGAATGTTATTAAATCTATTAATAATAGTTGTTCAAACAAACACTGATTAATCTTCATATCGAGAAATCTTGTTTTGGTGCTGTCTTTTGTGTTTGAGACATTATAAACCTTTTATCTTGGATCTTATAATTATAAAATCATAGCAGTGTTTCTCAGAGCAGGTTCCGACAGATCGACTGAATTCTTATTCTACGAGAGCAACAGACCGTCCCATAAAATGTCGGATATAAGCCAAGTAAAGGTCTCATAGGAGTTACCAGATCAGTGGGCGAGGCCATAAACAGAGGGGAATTTTTTGAGAGCGTTACCTGATTTGTCCATGTCAGAGTGTGGGTGGGGTCGGGTGAAGGGGATCATTTTCATTGCATGATTTATAAACAACCACAAATACAGAAACGCCAACTTTTGTTCCACAGAGACCTCGTCGTACTCGATATAAGAGCAACATGAACAGGGTTGGGTAGGTTACTTTTAGAATGTATTTCACTACAGATTACAAAATACATGCTTTAAAAAGTAATCTGTAACGTATTTCGTTACATTACTCAAGTTTAGTAACTTTATCTAAATACTTTGGAATACTTTGGAATACTTAACACAAAGAACCATATTAATTTGATGTTCTGTTTTAAGTTTACAACCTGTAAATAAAAATGACCTCTACCCACCAGGATTTGGTTTTCCACTAAATTGTATTTTTAACATCAGTTACAAAATATATATCTGCAGATTATTAGACATAACCTATGTGTTGGTAAAGAATTTCAATATCTTGATAAATTATGAAAATATTTGTTTCTTTTAAAGGTGATAGAGAGGATTTTTTCGTCGACTGAGAATCCAAAGACTGTTAGTGAGTTTTTGAAATGAGCGCATGCGTAAGAACAACCCCCCTCCTTCACAGCTCATTTCAAAGGAACGCCTCCCAAAACTCATGCACGAGTATTGAACACAAGTGTTACCACCCGCATTCGCTGTGTCGTGTTTTTTGGATTCATTATGTCGGACTCACCACAGGTAACTCATAATCTGCAGTTGTTATTCCTGTCTCCTGACAAAAACTTTGTATGCAGCGCCTGTGGAGTGTGGAAAGTTACTGGAGAGCGCAGCCGCGCTCGTCTCTCACAAGGAACGTCACGGCAGTGATTGACAAGCCAGAGGGCCAATCGTTTACGCGATTGGCTGATGTTTTTAAGGCCCTACCTCGTGCACAGATGATGTATATATTATTATTACTTTCAGTGCACCTAATAAATAGTCTTTTTATCAGTTAGTAAAGACAGTTTCAAGTAATATTGCAAAAATGTATAAAACAAAACATCCTCTTTAGCACCTTTAACATCACCTCTATATATAATTACTATTGATATATCATTCCTAAATTATATTTTTATATTTGTAAAAATGTGCATCAGAGGGATAACAAAATATTAAATAACAACAATAAAATATTGTTAATAATATAGGTTGTTTTATAGGTGTATAGATTTGAATTGACACAATGGTTTTATTAACAAAGTTTGTAACATTTAGAATGTTTATAAAGAAATGATCTACCCAATAATCTCGAGAGAAGGCCTATATTCAAAGCTGACACACCTACGGTTTCTCAACAGTTTTTTGCATCTCTCCACCACCACATTTTACAGGTTTGGAAAAAAATATGATCATTTTGTGTGAACTATCCCTAGTATAAATATGTTTATACTAATATTTAACCTTAGTGCACTGATAGCTGCATTAATATTAACCATAAACAAACAGCAAGAAAAAAAAAAAACTATCTGATTTTTAAATAATATTTATTTTTTAATAAATATTATTATTTTGTGATGCACCTATTTTGATTTTTCATGGCCAATAGAAGCAAACTGGCCGATTCTGATACTGGTTGCAGATTTTTTTTTAAAGCAAATTTATTTGTTTATTTGTTCAAAAATATGTGTAGCTCTTTGATATTAGAGGCAAAGTCCCAACAAAGATGTTATGAACATGAGCATGATCAGTTGTTTTTCATTTAAATTATTGTATAATTTTAAGATTAACAGCAAAAACAGCATGGTCTGACTTTAGCTTTGTGAAATTATGCTACATAAGACACCTGCACAAAACACAATCAGCAGACGGACTGAATGAAATGTAATTCACTCTCTGACAGTAGGTGGCGCTTATGGAACAGCAGTGATACAGCGTTTCCATGGTTACCACTATATAAAGCAGCGCTGCGCTGGAGATAAGAGGAAAAGCCATCAAAACTTTTCTTCAGAGATACATACCAACCCCAATTAATATTTGTATTATTCTTCCTATATTTCGCGAACAGTGAGCTTGTGCATGGTGCAGTATTGTCACTGCTGGCGCGTCTGTTCTCCTCTTTGTGTCCTGATCTGGGGGCGTGTCAGTCAGAAACATAGCAAAATACCACATTACTTACAGGTAGCCTATTTAGCAGTGACATTGTCAGGCTTTTCTATTTACAAATGTAACTGTAATTTGATTACCATCTATTTAAAATGTAACTGTAACGAAATACAGTTACTCAAATTTTGTATTTTAAATACATAACGTCGTTACATGTATTTCGTTACTCCCCAGCAACTGACATGAAACATCTATAAGTTTAAGCATTTGTCCTGGAAAGTCCTACAGGAGGAGCTCTGACATCACTGTAGTCAGAGAGATTCAGAGAAAGAGAAACTAACTTGATCAACAACAATACCAATTTGGTGTTTGCAAACAGCGATGACGTTTTTTTTTTGTGGGCGGAGCCTAGCTGGTTGCAGAAAATGACAGTTGAGCAGTAGCAGTCTATGGAAGCCACGAAATAAAAGAATAAAAAAAGTTAATTTCGAGTTTATATCTCACAATTCTGACTATCGCAAATCTGAGTTTACATCTCACATTTCTTACAAAGAAAAACAGAATTGTGAGATATAGCCTACTCGTTATTCTGTCTTTTATGAATTGCAATTTATCCCGCAATTCTGACTCTTTCCCCCTCAGAATTGTGAAATAAACTCACAATTGCGAGTTATAAAGTCCGAACTGGGAGTAATAAACACGCAAATGCAAGAAAAAAAGTCAGAATTGTGAAATAAAAATTATTATGTTTAAAAGTTATCTATGTAAAATATTATAGGTTTAAATTATTTTAATTATAATTATTTCATGCTGTAACTGCTATGTATGTATGTTCTCTGAACTGCATATGTGAATATTATGTACACTTACTGTTTACATCAAATTCCTGCTTTAATAGTAGACTAATCCTTGCAGGTGTCATCAGTCCAGTCTGTGAAACGTCTCTGTTTATCTTCAAAGGACGTTTTCAACGATGGTTTTCTTTAAAAATGAAGACTATATTTTTTTGCATTCCGATTCCAACATCCAGAGGCACAACAAAACATTTTTCTCTTATTCTGTGGATTTTGCACATTTTCCTTCAATTGCTACTGCTATTTTTCTGCAACCAGTATGCGCGCGCAGCTGCAAGTGACGTAATTGTGACGTCTGCTCCAAAGTGGACCACTGAACACCTGAAACAATCAACCTCTTTAAACAACAGAATATTTATTGAGACACATCTGATACTCACAGGTAGGCCTAATGATAGAAATATAAGAGAGATTGAACTGAACAGGTTTCTGATAGAAGTGATCTGGTTCTGTTGAACTGGAATGAGTTGAACTGAACATTGTGCTGTTTGCAAACTGCTACGATTAGGCTAGTCTTACAAGTTAATCATATGTTTTTCTTTAAGACTGTTAATAACTTTTTTTTAAATCAGTTATATAAAACCGTTAATTGGTCTAATCTGATGCCGAAAAGACCGACTACCAAAAAAAAAAAAAAAAAAAGACCGATTACCAGGTGCGTGGGGCGAGGCCCGGTGCGAGTTATTGGATGCGACGCCACACCTCGAGTCATGGGTTTGCAGAGTATGATAGTGGCGTACGGGACAGCCCCGCAGCCCCCGCGGTGATGGGCCCCGTCGCAGATTCACCTGTTTAGGCTAGACTACTTTATAGCCTTTGCTTTTTTTTTTTTTTTTTAGAACAATTGACTAAAGATGAAAATAAAGCATCCAACTGAAGCCCAAAAATGCAAGCAGAAGATCATAGAAAATAGTGCTAAATTACCACAAAAGGGGGAAAATTCACTGTTGTTTCCATAGCCGTTTGTAAGCCAAGACAACCGCAATCTTTGATGCGCTGTGTTACTGTTAGCGGATGTGTGCCGAGACAAATAAATATGTTCGGTCATTGCTGAGACATTATTATTGTTATTTATATTATTATATATTGCCCAAACTATATTTACCCCATAGTCAGCTGATAATGGTCACACTGTGAAAAAAAACTGTCAAATTTACGGTAAAATACCGGCAGCTGTGGTTGCCAGGAATATACCGTGAAAAAAATGTGGAATCTGTAAAAGACAATACGGTATACTGGTTTTTGTAACCCTAAATTTTACAGTAGACAACGTATTTTTTTTTACCAAAATCATGGTAGAAAAAAACAAATATATTTGTCAATTATACAGTAATTTTATGTAAAAATGCAACTTTCCATAGCTTTTCCCTTACAGAAAAAACACATGAACTTCACATGTGATCACATGTTTTCCACATGTGATCACATGTGAACTTATATGATCACATGTGACACATGTCACCACATGTGAACAACATGTGTGTGACAAACATGTGAACAACATTTCACATGTGAACACATTTCACCACATGTGACAACATGTCACCACATGTGAACCACCACATGTGAACCACCACATGTGAAAAACATGTCACCACATGTGAACAAAGTTTGAACATAATGGAGCAAGTGGCACATATGGAAAACATGTTACTAGCCTATAGGTTATAATGTGGAGCACATGTGGAATATATTTTCATGTTGTAATGTTTTAATATGTGAATTGTGTTAGCACATCACAAATACTGTACATTTTCAGCTTCAGAAAGTTCAGACAATTTTACTGGATCTTTTAATCTTGTTTAAAATTGATATCTATGTTACAGTTTTTCTCAGTTGCTTTTGTGCATTTCTCACATCACTATTTACATTTGCACAACAGTTAGTTCAACCACCACAACATTTAGTCATTTGTGCACATCACAGTAGCAGTTTCTCATTCCTTCCAACAAATTGCAAATGCTTTTGGACATGCATCAATTGCTTTCATACAACTCTGCTGTTTTATAACATTATCAGTTGCTTATGTCATGTCAGTCAAAATTAACTATACTTGTGAATGCTGAATAGTTATTCCATGTAAAACTAATAGTCCTCATTTCATTGCCTGAGTCATTACATACAAAAATGTTGAACTAGTTGTGATGTAGATGAAATTATGAGCCAGAGAGGAACGTCTGGAGGAGCATGAATGATTACAGTACTATGTATGTTGTATGTTCAATTCCAATATACTGCAATACTGTTTACAGATGTGCACAGCTCTACCCAAAGGGAGTTTATGCTTGTTGTAAATAAGGGTGCATTTTTAGCCCGCAGTGTGAACAAATTAGAATTGCAAAGAGCATATACAGTAAAAATATGAAACACATATTCAGTGTCTTGTACTCAGTTACCTCATTAAATACAGTAATGTGTAACTTTACTGTATTTTTCGAATGGCTGTGCAAATAGTATATAGTGCTGTCTTGAGCATTTTTCAGGTAGTGTCAACAAGATCTTACTTTTTTTTGCATTGGAAAACATTTACATGCTGTCTACATCATGGTCTTGCTGGTGATGCTGGTCAACCAGCATGGTCTTGCTGGGGATGCTGGTCTACCATCATGGTCTCGCTGGTGATGCTGGTCTACCATCATGGTCTCGCTGGTGATGCTGGTCAACCATCATGCTCGCTGGTGATGCTGGGTCATGCTGGTCACCAGCATGGTCTCGCTGGTGATGCTGGTCTACCAGCATGGTCTTGCTGGTGATGCTGGTCAACCAGCATGGTCTTGTTGGTGATGCTGGTCTACCAGCATGGTCCTGCTGGTGATGCTGGTCTACCAGCATTTTCTTGTTTTATTTTAGCTCATTACCCAGCTTGACCCCGCCGCCGTTTTTTTGGGCGGCACAAAGTCAGCGGCTTGAAACGGTCGGACCACCGTCGGCACACCATCGGCAAGCCGACCAATCTGAAAATGCCGTCAATCTGACAGCGTTTTTTGGGTGGCACATCACCAGCGGTTTGCCGCTGCTGGGCCACCGTTGGTACACCAGTGGCAAGCCGATAATCGGTCCAGTTTCTACTAAGCGCTTACAGGACATCTTTTTTGATAAGTGTGTATTTATTTTATATTATTTTTACAGTTAAAAAATCTGAAAGTCTGAATAAAAAATATTAAGACTGACTTAATATCTATATCAAAAACTTGGTATAAAAAAACTGCCTATGGGCACGCTTTCAAATAAAATAACGTGGTTGAATGTTTGTAAAAAAATAAATAAATAATTAAGTTATAAAAGTTACACACTTATTAAGTTATAAAAGTGCCACAATTGTCCCACTATGCTGGGGTGGCATTTTGCTCCTATAGGGTCATAAAACTACAAAATGAGTTTTAAATTCATGATTTAATATTAATGAGATTTTTTTTATGTAATGTTTTAATTCTAGATGTTTATTTATGTAAGTGCTGCATGACTGTGACGTGTTTTAATGCGTGTGCGCGCCGAACCGCTTTCAAACACTGGAGCGGCGCAGAGTTGCCATGGAAACGGAGAAACAACAACTGACAAGCAGCAAAAACAGCAGCCTCTCGCTGTTGTTTTCACTTCTTTCAGGTGAGTTTAGTCGCTAAAATCACACGAATAACACACACAACTGTTCTTGACACTTCTCTAACATGTAATTGACACACTTATGTTGAATATTTACTTTACAGAAACAGTTTAGTGTCTTCGAAAAACTCCGTTATCATCTCCGTTAGCATCCCGTTTTCAGAAGGTAGGCTAACTCTAACGATCGATTTGTTTATAATAGTTTAGGCTTTTAATCACATCTTTATGTGTAGTAGGTTTATGTGTAGAGGTTTTGATAGTTTTGTAAAGGTTTTGCTGTCTATGGGTGATTAGAAGCTGGCTAATTTATAAACGTAAATGTAGCCTACTGTTAATCGGTGACGTAACTTGCAGGGAGCACAAGTTTTCAAAAGCGTTTTGATCTCTCATGGTAAACAAATATTGATAAACATTGTTCTGTGATTTCAGCAGCGACAAAATAACCCCTCTACAACAGAGGGAAAGCTCCGAAGATTTCAGCATTTCTGAAGGAACCTGCTGACAGGAAGGAAACACAGGTGAAACTCACCAATTAACTCCATATCCATTTTTTCCACAATATTTTTTACCTATACCATGCATCTGTTATTTTCTTCTTTTATTTTCTCAAATTTACAGTTTTTATTTATTTAATTTGTTTTAAGAAGGCTTTGACATCCAAATGTAAGTGACACTGTATGAGCAATATTTAATGAATAAGTAAACAAAAAACATAAATTCAGTTTATGTGTATTCTTCTTTTCCTGCTGTAGCTTCTTTTCTTTTAATGAACCTGGCATTGAATATAATATTGTTGGCTCTGTGACAAATTGTTTATGTTCCTAGATCCTTCCCTGTTGATGCCCTGCACCATAGCAGAGTTGGAGCGGATAAAAAAAGTTCCTGTCGGACCACATGACTAGTAAGTAAAGCCTCTTAAACATACACTAATGTTCAAAAGTGTGGGGTCGATAAGATTTTTAATGTTCTTAAAGTATCTTCTGTTCACAAAGGCTGCGTTCATTGGATCAACATACAGTAAAAACAGTAACATTGAAATATTACAATTTAAAATACTTTTTATTATGTGAATATATAGTAAAGTGTAATTTATTCCCTGATCAAAGCCTGAATTTTCAGCATCTTACTCAGTCTTCAGT
>JAOTNS010002628.1:0-51540 GCA_028476615.1 Culter alburnus
AACGGAGCCATAGGGCGCTCTGCCCCTTTTTGCACAATGCCTCAGTAAAGAAAGGCATATCATGTGACATCAAGGAACTAACAGAGGCAAGAGATCGCTAAATATGGCTATTCAAAACACTTTTGAAGACAATTATTGAGACGATTGAGACGATGAATGCATGCATTGCCTCTGAATTTGCGTCTGAATAGCGCTGGCTCCGTGGGCGTGGCCGCATTAGCGGATAATGAGCTGAATCACGGATTTCTGACATGGCTCTCTTTTCATACAGATTACATAAACACAGAAGGTTTGTTTTCGATTTGACTTACATGTTTTTAAAACCTGACATCTTAACGTTTTTTTAGACATAAGTGTATTTTTTTTTGTCATTAGTATTCACTAAGTTACAGTTCATTTTCTGAGAACTATAAGATTGGAGTTCGTTCAGAGGAGAGGAGAGATCACGCATCATGTTAGTTTTCTTTATTTTACAAAAAGCACAACATTTTGTTTTTACTCTGAGTGTACACAAATGAAAGAAGATATTCCACAGATTAAAATGGTGTATAACTCTTAATTGTATGTGCAACATTGGCGGAGTATTTTGAGTCTCTTTCACACTGATAAGAAAAAAACCACGGTGGTATCGCCGGCGATACCGTCAGACCTCAAGTGTTAAGCAAACTACGCCTTCATGGTTAAGATATTAAAGGCTTTGTCCACTATAAAATGAAAATTACCCCAGCTAACCTCCACACACACACAAAAAGAAAAGGTTAGTGAGAAAAGTCTTCAAAGAAAAAATAAAAATGCACCAACCATGTATACCTCCTGTAAAATACCTTTTAAGAACAAATTAAACACACACCACATGTTAATTGATTTCTTTTATTCCCTACAGGTCTCCAAACTAGCTGCGGTCTACAAAATAGATCATCCAGTAACACAGTCACTGTTAGAGACACAGATTGTGAAATCCAAACCTGCTTCATTGCTGACTCAACAGCAGTCATTGAATTATCCCTCTGGGAAAAGCACATTGACCTGGTGCAAACTGACCACTCCTACACCTTCACCAACCTGACAACTAGTTCATACAGAGACAACACTACACTTACAATGACTCAGCAGACAAACATCACTCCTAAACAAGCCAATATCATTCATTCCACCAGATCAGCAACAACCCAACAGACACCACTACACAATCTGACCGCAGAATTAATAGGTGCTATAATTAATTTAATGAAACTTTGCCCAAAATGCCACAGCCCACAAATGACTTCACTCTAAAAGAACCATTCCATAGATGGCACAGCTGCAAAATCCAGCGTAAAAGTACAGGCTACATTACTAAATGCAGCGGCACACTCACTTTCCACATTGATGAGGAAGAAATCGGACTGTCAGTTACCAGCTCAGCACTCAGCAAATTCATTTAAACAGCAGCATGACTTGACAAACTGTGAAGGTTACAATACACAGATGAAAACCAAATTACAGCACTTTCCAAACCCAACACTACTCAATCCCAAGACAGCGCAGAACACCACACCAGTGAGCTGTGCCAGGCTACAATTGAAAGCACACCTCTTTGTTCATCAAGCGTTGAACACAACACTCCACAAACACTGAAACTCAGGACAAGCTCACCAACACAGATGGTTCATTCCCAGAAAAAGAGCCAAAACAATCAAACATGCCACAAACTCCTTCCACTGCTCATGACACCACTGAAGACACCACAGAAGCCAAAAATATTTCAGTGCCTTACCTGCCATCAACAAATAAAGACAAAGCAAAAAAGCCAACTGTTGTGGCAAAAAAAATCAACTCCGACTCTACTGCATAAGAGACAAACACGTCCAATTGTCTTTAAAGCTTTTATTTCTTGCAAGAAAGGTCAGACGGTCATACAGAAACACAAGTAGCTGCAGAGTGTAAGACAAAGAGCAAAAGCTTCCCCTCACTTTTATATCTCTAACCTCCAAGGCCGAAGCCTCTGTCCTTTTACCATATTAGAACACTCTTAGTGGCTGTGACTTTCCACACATAGTTAGCACAGACATGTTTTTAACATACATCTTGTATTTCCCCATACCATATCTTGCTCTTTCTATTTCTAACATCTATGTTAACACTATGTTAAACATTACCACTTAAGCCAACATCATATCATGTTCCATAAGCATCATATTTCACAAGAATACAGATAAAAAGCATATGAAAAATGAAAATTTCCACAACAATTCCCTCTTCCTATCATTCATTGATAACTAAGATACTTCTACTTCATTTCACATCACACTCTTAAATTTGTGAAGAAAGTTAGAAAATGCTTAAGGCTTTTTCTGTGGGGATAGACCCTGTGTTTTAGCAAGGATAGATAAAGAATGGGCTTTACCATGACGTCAAATACCTCGGTCACATTTTACTATCACATTCTTTGAGGATTAACCACTAATCATCCATATTCATCTTAAAGTATCTTATACAGTAAACTTAAGTTCTTATGTCACATTTATGCTCCTCATTTCTGATCTTCATACAAACAACAAATTCAGATACATCACCCAATCATAGAAATCCTTCATTTTACAGACATATAGCATGCAAATTTAGGTTCTATAACATCTTATCACAACAAATCCATTTTGTAGCCCACGATGTGTCATTGTCCAGCCTCAGTGGTGATTTGGAATTCCTTGAGCTGATTTCACCTACATGAAAATTTTAGACAGGATACAGATAGAAAAAGGAAACATAATAGAAAATAGAAAACATTGCTTTGCAATAGTTCAACATGTCATGTTCACACAATTCTGTTGATGCCACTCGTTGTTTAGCCCCTTCTATTCCCAAAAATGGCTCTTCCAACCTAATTTAAAATTTTCAGGCTTATTTTCAGCCATCCATTCGTTAGTTACCATTCCCCTTTTTTGATACATTGTTCATCATTAATTGATCATAGTGGTTGGAGACAAGTTTCTCTAAACAACATTTGCCATCAACACTAAACTAAAATCCATCTTCAATTCTGCAACCAGCTTTTCTCCAGCTTTCTCTGTCTCTGAACATGCTCTGTAAAGAGTTTGAAAAATCAAGGTTATTTTCAGATGACAGATTACACACAATCTCCTTGTCTGCTCCAGCACTTCCTAAAGAAACAGAAACTTTTTTATTAGTTTGGGCACAACCAGAAATTCAAACCACAGCACCCAAAGATCGTCTACCACCCCAAACTAATAATGAGCACTTGTATAGATAATCACAATTCTTCCCACCTTGACTTCTCCTTGTATTCTGTCATAAAAGCTCCTAACTTCTCACTGTAACTCACATCGTCACTCTTCTCTTGAGACTCCAGTCTGCAGTCTCAACACACTTCTCTGACAAACCGGACCACTTCATTCTTATGTTTAGCTCAAAATTTAGCAGGTACCTCAGCCAATGCTTGGTGTACTTCTGAAGCGCAATTGTTTACTGTTGAATGATTTGTCTTTACTCTGTTTTTTTTTAATTGATATTATAATTCTTTCAGTCAGTCTACCCCCTCCAGTGAGGGTCAAAACTCATCTGCTTATGCCAAATAGAGGACAGTAGCTCTGAAACCAACACTTCACATTCCCTGGTCACAACTTATCCTTCGCTATTCCAGTCTGTTGTTTTGTCTCTGAAGACAGAGCCATCTACAAACAACACATCCTCACAGTTATCAAATGGTTTATCTAGCAGGTCAAGTCATGGTGTACAGACTTGATCAGGATAGTCAAACAACAATGATGTTCCTTATCATCCTTTGTTCTGTGAAGGTTACTGGGCTCTCTGGATAATTTTGTTTACTGCCAGTGTGTCACTGTTTCTCTGCCATCAAGTCTACATTTTACATTTAGCATTGTGATCACACATAGCTGACAGTGTTTAAATTCAGACCCCAAGTTAAATTTAGACAAGGGGTTTTAACCCATGGACGGCAATCTTCAATTTCACAATTCCAATTTTCCATAACTACTTAAACTTACTGATCCAGAGAGTAGTTCAAATCAACATCATAAATGATAAAAGTAATCATAATTATCATTAGTAGACAGAGCTGGATAAACAATCCACTTAAAGCTCATCCCATGTTCTGTATCGTCTTTTCATCAGATTCAATCAAAATATCTGCTTCTCCAAATTTCTCGTTTCACTTAACCCATCGGTAACGATAAAACACTCATTCACACTAGTTAATGACATATACACTCTCTATGGATTTTCCCCAAACTTACACATACAAAACATAAAGTCCAGTTACTCTCACACTCACTCACACTAGACACACATGACTATAAACTGCTCACTTTCAAAGTTGCTACGGTTGAAATCTCCGCCGACAAGAAGTCCAGAGATTTCTTGATCTCCTCCACCTCATCGGGTAGGATTGGATTTTTCTTAGGCGGCATATTAAGCGGCAAATTCAATGTGGCGTTAAAATAAGATCCGACTCACGTTAGTCGCGTTGTGTGGCCCATAATAGTCCAGAGTATGCAAAGTGTCTTTACTTGAAACTCAATACACACAGTTTGTCCCAGCAGCTTTAGTGCTTTGTCAAATTCCTTAGAAAAGTAAATTTGATGTACAAACACTGGCTGTTTGTTTGGTAGCGTCGATTGCGTGCTCGCGAAGCTTCACCAGACTTCAGCTGAATTTAATCTGGCCAATCACAGATCAGCCTCTTAAGACTGTAACTTAGACTGAATTTAACATCAAATTACTATACATAACCCTTGGTCAAATCTAAATGTTTTAACTTTCAAATAAAGAAAACATTACCACCATCTAAAGTATGTTATGCCAGTTGCCATTTTTGAGGGTATCTTTAGTTTAAATGCTGAATGCACTTAACTTTCTCTTGAATCTGCAAAGTCTTCATCTTTAACACCACCATTGCCTTGGAATTATCCTCTGCCATGTCTAATGACCTGCAGAAGTAAAAACTATGATAGAGACACATTAGTTCAAAATCACACAGCCTCATGACTTCAGGGATTCATCATCCTGCTGAATCTAAAACTTCTATCCAGTTCTTGCCAGCAGGGCAACCAACATCACGTTACTAAATTTTACTCTGGTCTCCCCAGAACTTACAGACAATCACCTCATGTTCTCAGTCGGCTCTTGAAAGCTCATTCCCATCAGCTCTATATCAATACTCTTTTTCCTCAGGGTCTTGTCCCCTGGCATAGTTGCTTGTCACAATGAAAAACAAGCCCTCTCAGGAACGCGGTTTCTGGTGAGTGGTATAGAGGAGCATTTTTGGGTCAGACTGCTGTCCTTCTCACAGGTCATTCCCCCTTCATGATTCTGCTGGCCTCACAGACATCCTGCTCAACTCTCATACCCATCTCACATAAACACCTCCAATCAGGGTAGATGCCCAGTGGCGGCGGTAACCCCCTGCCTTAGGTTGTCCTCGTCTGGCCAAAGAGGATCTTACCCGTCATTGAGAAATCACCTTGTGCACACTGGTTACCGCTCTTTCCCATCATTCCAGATCTTTGACAGTTTTCTTCACCAGAATCAGGTGTTTTCTGGAGCTGGAAGTTGCATTCAAGAGCCACCAGAGCCATTGGACTGCCTAATAGTGTTAAAACATGGAGACAGGTAAATTACAGCAGTATTTAATCACTAAAATCATTAGACTGTGCATTCTCTCAGCAGCAACATATCAGTGCTGAGAATATACTCGGTGAATTTAACTCTCACTGTCCATTCAGTGTAATGTTCTGCCACATCTGTAACCGGAGCCATCAGCCCTGCACATGGTGGTGACAAAGATCAGACAAAAAAGTTACTGGTCATAGAAGAAATTCATCAAAATTGTCACTTCTGTCCTTCAAGGTCTATATTACTAATTATATATATATTACTAAAGACCCTTTACACTCATTGAGTTTTCCTTTAACAAATTTAACAGTTAATTTCTCTCTTCATGGCAATCATTTCTTTTGACATCTCTGTGTCCATGATTTTCAGCTGAGACACTGTGCTTCACTATAAATAGCTTGTTATCTCTTATGACACAAGCTCAGATAGCAGCTTTTAGCTGACTTTGAATGAGATAGACTGAGGATTTCAGGACTGGTCCACTGCCTTTTATAACTTTTAACATCAAACTTTATCTACTGTCTTTTGACTCTGGCCTAGCTTAAGACTTTGCCAGGAATGACATTAATTTCCAAATAAACAACTGTTTATATTTGTCCTTCTTCATAGCCACTTATCTCACTATCAAATAGTTAGTATGCAGATGCAAAACACATTATCAATATGGTTTCTACTGTTTTGCAGAACCACAATATTATTTTAATCATATTTCTACTACTTGGTTGGACTGACAGCCTTATAGCTGCTTTCTCCTTCAACCATTCTTATATAAATTGTCGTTCTCTAGACATCTAATGTCATGCATCCATTTAATGGATGAATAAACAAAACTTTTTTGTAAGTTACATTCACATCAAACTTCTTCCCTACATGCCAATTCTTTCTGCATTAACCTCCTTTCCCTTCTGTCTGCTTCCTCTAGCCTGCAATCTATTGTCTGCTTACATTTCACACACACATTGCTCTCACACAAACACAACATCCCCAAATCGCAGTTCTCTTCAACTCATTCCCTTACGACCTTAAGTCTTATGACCACTCAACGTTCCCTCTTCATCGAACTTCTTCCCTACATGCCAATTCTTTCTTTTCCAGCTGGGAAATCGTGATACTTAATTAATTTATCAATGTCCCCTAGACACACACTTTTTGCAAGCTTGCTCTGGGATTCCCCATTTTGGTTCTCCTTTTCTGACTCCCGTGGCTTTCTTTTCGGCACGCACCTAATAATCTGGTGGACGTCTCCTCCAGATCCCATTTTTATCCCAAAATTGGACGGGCTGAGCCTCAATGCTCAGATCACTATAGACTCGAGCGCTCAGACTGTCACACCTTCACAAATTTATAAACTACAGCAACCCCGGATGTAGTTGGGCTCAATCCCAAAATTTGTTTCAGTGTGACACAGCCTAGATTTATTACCCCAAAATTGGTAACGGGTATCGCCGATTGCAAATCTTCCACCTTGGAAAGCGCTCTTACTACCCAAACGTGGTCAGTTTTAGGAACCTCTTGATCGCACTGCTTCTTTTTTATGATGTTAAAAAAAGATACGTCATAAAGCCTGGCGCAATCTGCCTCCCGGGATTTCCTTTCCCACAGATTGCTCCAGCTCACCTGATACAGCTCAAAATTTCTCCCTGGAAATTTTCTACAGCAGCCGACCTCAATTCCCAAAACCCCCCCCGACCACGACCACAGAGTCAATCAGAGTCACCACAATGGTTTGTCCTGTTTCCTAATTATAATTTTCAAATCATAAATTCCCCTTTTTTCACTTTTTCTATTCAAAAACTTATTTTACCCACAAAAACTCATATTTAAACACTTAAATCACAAATTTTTCAATTTTTCCTGTTTCCTAATCTTCCAAATTTTACCAAATCACACTTACTCTTAATTCCCCATAACATTTAGATTTATCTCTTACCAGAGAGTCGTGTAGCCACCCGGGTTCGTTATCAGCCACCTGGGTTCGATTCCAGTGGTGTCCCCCTCTGGACCCTGGCGGTCGGCCCCTCATCCCTTAATCTATTCGGGGTAGGGCTGAGACTACTATTAAGACAAAGATGGCGCCGGTGTGCATGGCAAGCCGTCTGTCTCGCAGCACTTCGTTTGTTCCGCTTGTCTTTCGTTGGCCCTGTTGGGCTTTCTGCGTTCTCTTGTTTTCATTTTATGTGGAGTCTCTCATTTATGACCGTCAGACTCTTTTAGACATTCGAAAAAGGAGTCTATACATCCGCGACACTAACCTGGGACATACCATCGACAACATACATGGGAGCCCTGTGAACGACATCCCGGATTTCCTTCGGCGGTGGCCGTTGGAGACTGTACCGAGAAGGCGCCGGAAAAGACGGGGCAAACGCAGCGGATCGGTCGTCAGATTGAGGACCTGGCTGCGCGATGGCGTCGCTGCAAATGGACCCTTGAGGCATTATCCAGGCCGCTATGTGTTCGTGGAAGGCCGTCTCACTCGTCTCGCTGGCTAAAACACGTCATATTAGCCCCTTCGGCCTCTCCATACTACGCCGTCGGCCCTTCCAAGGAACTTTACCGACGGCCTATAATTCGGCGTCACTCTGGAGGAGTAAATAGTTCGAACCTTCAATTCCTGAGGAAATCTAATGACTTAGAAGCGCGGTGCTCCCCGACGATGGGGTTATTAAATGCTCAATCCCTGGTAAATAAAACTTTTATTTTAAGGCGAGACACGGCAGGTGAAAACATCGTTTTTTCATGCAGTGGTCAATTTTGAGATTTTGGGCCAGTTTGCTCCCTTAACATGTAAGCTTTCATGTCAAAATAAAAAATATGTCAACATTACACATTAAGGTGGTTATTTCATTATATTTTGTCAACTTGCGCCTTTAGATTTCTATCGGAAATCACCAAAAGTTAGCATTCTAACGCGAGCTCCCGTGCCGTCTCCATTCATAGAAACATGTCATGCCTGGTATCATTGTAAAGCTCTCAGTCTCATTAACAGCGGGACTCTGGGAATATGGGCATTTCCTTTGTAGAAAATAACCAACCGCGAAAGTTTGCCGGGGAATACTACAGCCGAAAACCACATCTGATTGGTCATGTGAATTTCCGACTACGTGATTGGTTCTCAGGCGTCACGCTTCATTGTTTATTCTGCGCCTGAGAGAAAATGCCGACAGCATCGAAATCAGCTCATAAAGTTTCACAGAAAAGACGGCAACAGCTGTCACTTGCAAGAGATAGTAAAAAGAAAGTAAACAACAGAGTAGACGATGAAACCCCATCAGCCAGTGCCTCATCGCGTAAGCTATCGTTTGGAAAGGGAAAGAGAGAGTCTGTCGGAGGGAATGACAGCCGCGCCACACAGGAATGGCTCATAATTCATGTCGCACGATTGAATGAATTAGTCAGTGGTTTGTGTTGTCCTAACTGTGCTGGATCAGGGCTGAAAATTAACATCGATCCACAGAATCATGGGTTCTGTAGCAGTGTGTTGCTGGAGTGTAGTCTGTGTGAGAGAGATAGGTACTGCAGAAGTGTTTACACATCTACGCGTCTGCAAGACGAGTCCAGGAACGACGTTGCATTTGATGTGAATGTGCGGATGGTGCTCTTAGCACATGAATTAGGAATGGGGTATGCAGCTCTCAAAAAATCAGCAAGGTGTTGGGGATACCTTCCCTTCACCTTAAGACTTATCAGAGACACAACAGAAAAGTGACAGGTATGAAAAAGGTTGAGCCAGAGCAGTGTAGTGTCTAAATGCCAAATGCTTTTGTCTTGTGGATAGTGTCAGAAGTGAGAGTGACATTACATTTATATTTCCCTCATAATGCACATTATATCATAAAAATGTAAACATATTTATACATACAATATTAACAAATAAATTTTATGATATTCAGTATATTTTGTTGGACAGATTTACTTTCACGCACACACACATAACATAATCATAATCAGATAATCATATAAGAATCCACTGTCTTTTACAAAATAAGTTAAGTTATATGTTCACTTTGAATAAAACCTGATTAAATCAATGTTTATTTATGCAGTATTTGTTTCATTGTAGTTGCAGAAATTGAGAGAGGCTTGGGGTCATTGCACAGAGCCAGGGAGCAGATCAGGCAGGCTTATGCTGAGGTTGATGCAGATGTGGCAAGGTTACTGATGGAGGATGAAGATGCAGTTATAAACATCAGCGTGTCTTTTGATGGAACCTGGCATAAAAGAGGTTTCACATCAAATTATGGCATCGGTGTGTGCATTGATGTCCTTACAGGTCTAGTAATAGACTTTGAGGTCTTGTCCTCCTACTGTCATGCATGTGCCTTAAAGAATAGTGCCAAGCGAGAAGGAAAAATAACAGACCAGGAATTTCAAAGCTGGAGGGAGGCACACACTGACTGTGCTAAAAATTTTGCAGGCTCAAGTAAAGCAATGGAGCAGGAGGCAGCTAAGAGGATGTGGGCCAGGTCAGTCAGTCGTCACCAGGTGCGATATACTGAGATGCTGTCAGATGGAGATAGTGCTGCATTTAAGGAGGTGGTTGCCCTCAACCCATACCCTGGACATGAAATTGTGAAATTGGAGTGCATAAATCATGCCCATAAGCGCATGGGTACAGCACTTAGGAAACTAAGTAAATTAGGTCAATTAGGGGGCAAGGGTCTGGGCAAGCTGACTGCCCCTAAATGTAAAGCCTTGCAAAATTTTTACAGGGGGGCTATTATTAACAACCAGGGCTCCATAGATAAAATGAAAGCTGAGATCTGGGCAGGTCTCCTTCACAACATGTCTACTGATGACAATCCATTACATACGAGGTGCAGTCCATCATGGTGTTGGTACAGGAGAGCAGAGGAGAATGGAGAAACACCAGAGTCCCACAAGCATCACACTAAAAACTTTCTGTCACGTGAAGTGGGAAAGAAGCTTATCCCTGTGTACCACCGAATGTCCAGTGACAGTCTGCTACAGCGCATGCAGCATGGAGGCACTCAAAATGCAAATGAGTGCCTCAACTCAGTCATATGGGCCCGATGTCCGAAAACAGTATTTGTGGGGAAAAGCAGGGTTGAGGCTGCAGCCAGTATGGCTATTGCCACTTTTAATGAAGGTGCCTCTGCCATGCTGGCTGTCATGGATAAGTTGTGGCTTCAGTGTACAGTTATCACTGTAAATACATGCAGTTACACTGACATGGTTAGACTTTCAAAAGCGAACATTTTTCAGTCCACCCGTGTGAAACGCAGGCGCCAAAGCGTAAGCGCAGCCAAAAAGGTGAAAAGACACCGACAGGAGATCGAAGAGGGGCCTACATATGGTGCAGGCATGGACATTTAGGCTATAAACAGACAGGGAGCTGTTTATTAGATTAATTTAGTTATAGATGGACATACAACAAACAGACACAGTTTGTTTGCAGTTTTTGTGACCTGTTAATGTGTGTTTGTTAAGGTAGTTCTCTTCAGCTTAAGGCTATTGTTATTAATAATTTATTCATTTATCAATTTCCATGTGTTTTAAATATTATATAATACTGATATTAATAAACTGAATATATATATTTTTTGTAGGTTGGGGGTTTCAATAGAAATGTATGAAATTATACAATATAAAACTTTAAAGGCCGTTTTCTCAAAATGAGTTTTTGTGACTGTTATGTGTGTTTGTTAAGGTAGTTCTCTTCAGCTTAAAGCTATTGTTATTAATAATTTATTCATTTATCAATTTCCATGTGTTTTAAATATTACATAATACTGATATTAATAAAGTGAATATATATTTTGTTTGTAAGTTGGGGGTTTCAACAGAAATTTATGAAATTATACAATATAAAACTTTAAAGGCCGTTTTCTCAAAATGAGTTTTTTCTCACACTCAGAGTCAGATATATCCACTTCAGTAGCACCTATAAGCACCAACTTTTCCAGACTTATACTTAACTATATTCTGAAGGCTTTTACAGAGGGATTTGTTGATATATCATTCCTATCCTGTGTTATAGGTCCTTTTACTCAAAAAAACATGGCGAAAATAGGTTTTTTAAGGCTATTGTCAGTATTCTCTAATTTACTAAAGCACAAAATAAGATATCCAGAATCCCCTCTGTAAAAGCCCTTTCATCTAATATGTCAACAAATAGAATCAAGAATTTTAAACCTGGACCTTACCAATTTCCAGATTTTGTTTTTGGAAATGTATGCAAATTAGCGTATATTTAAGTATATAAGGCCTCATTTGCATATTAAAACATAAATTTACACAAAACTTGTAATACATTTTTTTCTTATGTTTATGCCAGTAATAAACTGGAGAAGTTTCACAGTGATATCTTCTAATTAAAAAAAAATCCCTATTCACCTGTAGTGTCTCGCCTTAAATGAGTTTATATCAACGCGGAAATTGGACTTCTTGTTTGTTACTGAAACATGGATAAAAGTAAGAAATCAAAGCCCTTTTTCGGACCTTTTACCAAAAGACTATTGTTTTTATAGCTCTCCCCGCCTCTCTGGTAGAGGTGGTGGTTTAGCTATTATTATGAGGGAACGCTATAAACAGAAATGCCGGACACTCTCATCCATCTCTTACTCAAGCTTTGAAGCACAGATTTTGCTATTTGACTGGTCCGCTCCTACTGTTCTAGCACTATTATATCGACCACCTCATTTATCCAAAGGTTTTAATGAGGAATTCTCTGAGTTTATTGGAGGTCTTCTTACTAAATATGACCATATCCTTCTACTAGGAGACTTTAACATTCATCTGTGTTGCCCTTCTAAACCTCTCACATCTGAATTCCAGAATATTATTGACTCTTTTAATTTGACACAATGGGTTAAGCATCCTACACATATCCGAGGACATACATTGGATTTAATTTTATCCTCTGGACTGATGATCACCGATACTGAAATTATTGAAACTCTAATCTCTGATCATTTCCCCATTGTTTTTAAACTGGATTCTCCTTCAGTTCCTCTCAAAATCGGAAATGATTTAAGAAGAGCTCGGGTTTATACCCCCTCTTTCACTGAGGACTTCACTAGATGTTATAAGGAATCCTGTTCGACACCTGTGATTGAATCCCACTTGTCTGTCCTTGATGCTGAAAAACATCTTTCTACTTTAAGCAATGCCTGGACTGAGATATTAGACTCTATCGCACCCTATAAACTTTTTAAACCGAAATTCAAATCTGAGCCCTGGATCAATCAAGATATCCGCTCATTGAGGAAAGAATGTAGAAAAGCTGAAAGATTTTGGAAAAAGAATAAACTTCAAGTGTCTTATGACATTTTTAAGGACTGTTTAACAAGATATCAGAACACAGTAAAGAGGGCTAAAAATGCCTATTTTTCAAATCTCATAGAGAAACATCATCACACTCCAAAAATACTTTTTTCTGTTATAAACTCTGCATTGAATCCTCCTGTTAACAACTTTCATAATCCTTCTATTGCTCTGTGTGATGATTTCAGGTCTTATTTCGAGGTCAAAGTTGCAACTTTGAGAGCCCAAATTCAGATTCCAAATAGTAAACCCCTGATAACTGCTGCTCCACCTTACAGCTGGTCAATATTTGCTCCTGTTTCCCTGGAAACAGTCAAAGAGATTGTAGCAAATTTAAAACCATCTCCTTCTCCTTATGATATTATTCACCCACGATATTTTAAGTTAATACTTGATACAATAGGTCCAGAGCTGGTCACATTTTTAAATAAATGCTTGAAATCTGGAGAAATCCCAAATATTTTAAAAACAGCTACGGTAACTCCTATTTTAAAAAAAACTAATCTTGAGTCTTCTATTCTCTCAAATTACCGTCCTATTTCGGTGTTGCCTTTTCTGTCTAAATTATTGGAAAAGATTGTGCTTAACCAACTTCAGTCTTATATAGATGATAATCATATACATGAGATTTTTCAATCGGGCTTCAAAGCACTACATAGTACCGAGACAGCTCTGGTAAAAGTTCTTAATGATATTTTAATGGCTACAGACTTGGGTGATTCTGTGATTTTGGTTATGTTAGATTTATCTTCAGCTTTTGATACCATAGATCATGAAACTCTCCTTTCTCGGCTAGAATATTATGTGGGTTTAGGTGGTGAAGTCCTACATTGGTTTAAATCCTTTTTCACAAATCGCAGTTTCTCTGTTAAAATTGGTAGTTTCACTTCTTCTCTGGGGCAATTAACCTGTGGAGTTCCTCAGGGCTCGATTTTATCTCCTATGCTCTTCTCTCTATACCTTCTTCCTTTGTGCTCTATTTTTAGGAAGTATGATGTATCATTCCATTGTTATGCAGATGATCTGCAAATTTATCTGCCTGTGTCTAAGAAAAACTCTCCAAACACTTTAAACACCCTGCACGTTTGTTTAAATGAGATAAAATCGTGGCTTTCTTCTAACTTCCTTTTTTTAAATTCTGATAAAACAGAAATCATTGTTTTTGGCCCTCCCAATGCCAAAGCACACCACCACCTTGATCTTCAGTCACTCTGCTCTACTACAGCTCCCCATGTTAGAAATCTTGGGGTTATATTCGATACTAATCTGTCATTTGACAAACAAATAAACTCAGTTGTTGGTTCTAGTTTCTTCATCTTCGTCTTCTTTCAAAAATTAAACCATTTCTTTCTGAGCGTTCCCTTGAAACTGTCATCCATGCCTTTATTACATCGCGGCTGGATTACTGTAACTCCTTATATTATGGTATCACAAAGTCTCAAATCTCCCGACTTCAGTTAGTACAAAACGCCACAGCTAAATTCTTAAAGGGTTACAAAAAATTTGATCATGTTACACCTCTTTTAAGATCATTACATTGGTTGCCTATAGAGTTCCGTATTGAGTTTAAAATTTTGTTATTAGTGTACAAATCGTTAAATAATCTTGCTCCCCCATATTTATCTACTCAATTCCATTTGTATAGCTCAAATAGGAGCCTTCGATCAAATGATCGATTTCTTCTTCATATTCCAAAAGCCCGTTTAAAGACAAGAGGAAATCGTGCTTTGGCTGTAGCCGGCCCTACTCTCTGGAATAAACTACCCCTCGAAATTAAATTGGCCCCTACTGTATCAGAATTTAAAATCAGGTTAAAAACCTTTGTTTTTAATTTGGCTTTTAATTGAATTACTTTTTTTTTTTTTTTTTTTTTGCTTCATCCTTTGTTATTTGTATTTTGTTATTTGTATTGTTTGCATGGTCTTTCAGTTTTTACTTGAATTATGATGTGATTTGATCTTGAATTATGATATGTTTTATTATTTTGTTTTTTGATCTTGTTCAGCACTTTGGTAGGTTCTACCTTGTTTAAAGCGCTTTATAAATAAAGTAACTTGAACTTGAACTTGAAGTCCAGGATGATCAGTCACCGTCCGCTCTCGGGTCCAAAAGGCACATCCATGGAATCCCACTTCTGACACCAAATTGCTGTGGCAAAAAAAATCAACTCCGACTCTACTGCATAAGAGACAAACACGTCCAATTGTCTTTAAAGCTTTTATTTCTTGCAAGAAAGGTCAGACAGGTCATACAGAAACACAAGTAGCTGCAGAGTGTAAGACCAAGAACGAAAGTTTCCCTTCACTTTTATATCTCTAACCTCCAAGGCCGAAGCCTCTGTCCTTTTACCATATTAGGAACATCTCTTAGTGGCTGTAACTTTCCACACATAGTTAGCACAGACATGTTTTTAACATACATCTTGTATTTCCCCATACCATATCTTGCTCTTTCTATTTCTAACATCTATGTTAACACTATGTTAAACATTACCACTTAAGCCAACATCATATCATGTTCCATAAGCATCCTATTTCACAAGAATACAGGTAAAAAGCATATGAAAAATTAAAATTTCCACAACACCAACCAAGAAAAATTAACTTCAGAATCTGAAAATACTTGGGACATGTGGTCTTAACCTCACAACCGATGGAAATAATCGACTAGGGAAGAAGTCATGTTCATGGATGTGATTATTAATGTTACTGTAGTATGAAGCAGAGCAGGAGCGAGTGTTGTGGAGCTGAACGAGGAGCTGGAGCGATTGATCAACACACGCCTCACGAGCAGCGGGACTTTTATTATGACACAGCTGGCGCTGATTCTGCTTTTCCGGTCATGAGTATGAGGTAACGCAGCTCTGTTTATAATATTAGATACATTTGACTGTGTTGACAGTATTATAACGTTACTCTGTGCATTCACTCGGCGGCTGCTGTGAGACACTTGTTACACACTGCTGTAAGACAGATCGATTTTAGAATATCATATTAAATATTGGATGGCTTGTGTTGATAAATGGCATGCAATTAATTTTAAAAACGTATTGTATGATGGGGAAAATGCTGTATTACTGTTACTAAAAATTAATGTCAGGGCTTTACTGAGTCATATGTAAACCTAGCATTTATATTTAAACCTGTAAATTCATCTGAAATTCACACACGTTTATTATGTGTTAAAATTGTAATCTTAGTTCAAATGGAACATTATGTATTATTACAACTGTATACATTATTTAAATAAGCATGTATATATTGTCTAATACCTAGGTGGCATAAGCAAAAGCAGGCTGTGTATTTGACATGGAGATAATATTTTGCAAAAGAAAAGAAACCTGTTCTCGATGCTAAATCCCCGAACCTGCAGCTCCTGTCAAAAAACAACCAGACCGTTATTTCCGGCGTGACGATCGAGTCTGTCCCAAAAATACGCGCCTTCGTGGACTCGCGCCAAGGGCCCTATAGGTCTGCACTACATGACGTCACCAAAGTGTGGACTCTGAGGAAGTCCACAAGTCCGGAGTGTGCCATTTGGGCCGAAAGCGTCGTTGGTGTTTCCATGGTTTCTACAAAATAAAACCGGAAACCGACGCCATTGACAGGCGACTCCTCACATGTCCCAGAGCCTTAGTTAAAATTGCAATTTTCTCACAATTTACAAGTAGTTGGAAACAGGGTTCGAAATGAGGGGGGTCTGGGGGGGTCCCGGACCCTCCATAAGTCATTAGGGACCCCCCCATAAGAATTCATTTTTGGATTTTGGGGGGTCCCTGACAAATATATTTTAACAGTAAAAATGATTGTGAAAATTATAGGTTTTAGTGATGTTTTGTATTTATAACAGTAATTAATTTTATTTCCTAGCGCGAGGCAGCAATCAGGGCAGCTATTAGCCGAGTGAGTTCCTATGCAGATTGTTGTTGTGGTGCTCCCGCAGACACGTACTAGATAAACGCGGCAAAACGAGACATCACAAAGAGTGAAATCCTGAATGAAAATCCTGTAAGGGCTTCGATTGTGTTTATATCTCCATAATTGCTTATAGTAAAATATTAGGAGTTCGAGTTCCTATATCAAAAGTTGCATTAACTAGATACCCAGTGTAATGATTAGAAGAGTACGTTTGTCAACGTTTCTTGCTAGCTGTAACTTATGTGTATGAAGCCAAATGATCTGCCAGTTAACAGCAGACCTAGCAGCTAGACTAGTTATTCAAAGCTAGCTTAACAACCTACTTGTCCAGTCAGTGATTACGAAAGATAAATCAGACTTAATTCAAGTCTGTGAGTTGATTAAAGTGAATGTGATTTGAGCATGAATGTACAGTACATGAGAGCTTGGTAAGCTATCTAGGAAGCTAATATCAGGGGCGCAGGAGACATTTTCAAAGTGAGGGGGACCAAACTGCGTTCCTGGGGGGGGGGGGGGGTTGTTATGACAACGGGCGGTGCACATATGCATGCGCCGAACGCGTCTTTCCCATGGTCTTTCCGCGCAAAGGAGTTTCTCTGAAAGGCTCACGCGACACTGAACGGAACGCGGGAAATGAAGTATACCTGGGCCTTAACCGCTCTAAATTGTAATGGACTGGAGCTCACGTTCACACGGGAACACGGGAGCACCGCGATGCGCCTGCAAAAGGCACTTTCACTTTCCCGATCTAAGTGCATGCCACTGATAAGCATTGTAATAAATTAAGTATTACATTATACACATACCAATGAAACGCACAGATCTCCTCTTGTGTGTCCTCCACTGGATGAGGCAATATCACTTTCGTTTCTATTTCAGATATCTCTTTTATAGATGCCATTAATGCTTTTGCCTTTCAAAATGTAATTACCGAAATCAAAACAGTCCATAAACTATAAATCCTCACGAAAACTTCAGTCAAGCCAGCTCGCGCGTCAACCTGAGAGATCAGCCTCCTTACCTTAAAGTGTCAATTTCTCGGTTTCTGAATGGACGGTTTGGCTTGATTGACAAACGATAACGTTCAGGCATGATTTATATACCATCGACCTGTCCTAAAACGTTAGCACGCTTTGATCGATGGTTTGGAGATCGCGCGTTTCTCCGTTCGAGAGCGCATTTCCCGTTCACATCCGCGACAAAACAGCTGATTATTTACGAACGGAAGCTCACAGAAACGTAAAAATGGTCTCATTTGAAAGAAAATATCCTAAGCTAAAAGATGATATAGTGTGACTAATTGAAGCAGCCCTTATCAAAAGTGCGGGGGTCCTGACCCCCCTGTCCCCCGTGCCAACGGCGCCCCTGGCTAATATTATTTTTCTTAATTTAGAATCCTGCACATGGAGAGAAAAAGAGGAAAAAGAAAGATCACCGACTTGGGGGAAATTGTAGATATCAGGGATGCAAAAACAGCGCGCTTTTTGGCGCCTCCCGCCTAGTGTTTCTTTTACTCTCTATGGTATCTGCAACTGCATCAAATTCTCATCAAATTCTGCTTAAAAAAACTCCGTCAATACAGAACGAAATATGCTGTAGCCTATTTTGCCGTCAATACTGCCGACGTTGTCTTTGCTGTATCAGTAGGCTATATATTTATGTTGAACATCCAAATGTAGACTGCTCTGTCTGTCGGCGCACATAGCCACACAGTCGCAGACAGCACGTAAAGTTTGTGAACGCCGAATTCCCTTGTCTTTCTAACCTAGTTGTGTTTGAACGAAAAAAAATTAACAATGTGCTCGAAAAAATAAGTCAAAGTGCCCGTCTCAACGAGTTTCCCCGTAAACGCAGTCAGAGAAAGAAAACGGATGCGTGTCATTCCCGGTATTATGCTGCGTTCCAGGTTTCCTGAGCGCAAAGGAATTGTTGCTAGATTTTTAATTTTATTGCAACGTTATATTGTCCTAAAATCAATTTTTCAACGTGTACCACTTGCATAAACACTGCATCCGTAGGCAATATTATCCGTAGGGGCTGCCATTGTTGTTTCCCGGGCTATGTGACGTCAGAGCTCGGAACTGGGAGTACATCGATCTAATACGAGTTCACAGGTGGGAAGTCACGGGTTTGACTGCCGTTCCAGTGCACTTTCATGGGTAGAAGGTTGGAAAATCACGGGTTACGGGTTGCCTGGAACGTGGCTTTAGATACATGCATTCGTCTTAAAGGGAAAGCAACCCAATATACCTGCAGCTGTTTGTGTCACCAAAGTTAATCAAACAACAAAAGAGAAAGAGAAAAAAACACTTTTGTAGCTAAAGATAAACTGTATTAATTATATGAATCATATTTAATGTATACAGTGAAGGCAGTGTTATTTTACATTTGATTATTCGATGTCTGTAACTTAATACAGTTAATTTACCTGAAAAACCAAAAGCACTGCTTTATTTCACATGTATTTTTGTTCTATTGCATTTATATATGCTTGTACTTTGTTTATTATTTTCTATGCAGAGGCACTAGGCAGGGCTGGATTTTCCATAGTTGGTTTTTCCACAGGGTTTTAAAGCTATTGTTATGCAATTTGTTGGCCTTAAAACATCTTAAAAATGCACATGTACACCAGGGAAATCTAAATTTTCTAGGGGCATGCTCCCGTACCCCCTAGCAAACAACATTTCTGACCTTCTAACGAATGAAATCTGAGGTAAACATGTATTTCTCCAGATGTGCGCACTTTTGGACTAAAAGTTTGTATGTGTATGCACTGTGATCAAAAATAAATGGTAGCAAACGCGATTGAATGTAAAGGGTTGTGTCTCATTATTCTATTAATAACTACCGATTGATTTTGCATTTCTATCAGAAATTACGAATTATTAGTGTCATTGTAGACAGTGGTGCAAATATTTAAGCTATCTAATACTTCAAATCTCAAGGTTAAATGTTTCTGTAACAGCTGCCAAAAAAATAGTATATAGCTCAACTGTGGTTTTTAACAAATTAAAAAATAAAATAAATTAATAAATAATTCAAAACATCCCCCCTCTGTTTTTTTTTTTTAAAAGCGCACCCTGATTACACATATATGTAAATGTTCATGTGCAATTTTTTACCTAGGAAGCTTGTATTTAGGATAATTCCTATTGCACGTGAAGGCAGAATTAATTGACGATTTTGCATGCACAAATTTTTGGTTGGGTGAGTGGGGGGGGGCACTTCAAATGTGGTCACCCTAGGGCAGGGGTCGGCAACCCAAAATGTTCAAAGAGCCATATTGGACCAAAAAAACAAAAACAAATCTGTCTGGAGCCGCAAAAAATTAAAAGCCTTATATAAGCCTTATATGAAGGAAACACAGGCTGTAAGTGTATATTAGCTATATTAGCCTACTATCAAAATGACTCAGTAGGCTACAAATACATAATGAGGTATTCCCGAGGTAAGTTATATATTTAAAATCTGCTGAAAGCTACAGAAAAAAAGAAGCAAATGGATCGGTGCAATTCACAGAAACAGCTGGACTCCAGCAGAGAAACGTGGATTTGCGGTTATCATTTTGTGTCAAATTGTTGGATTTTGAGGTAAAATTATTCCATTTATATTGTATTGTTATATATTATGTTGACAAATCATCTATTAAATATTTTCCATCTTATGCATATTTTTTTTTGAATAGAACAACAAGACACAAAACTTTACATTCAATCCCGTTTGTGCTAGGGGGTTCGGGGGCATGCTCCCCCAAGAAAATTTAGATTTCCTTGGTGTACATATATGCATTTTAATACGTTTTAAGGCCAATAAATTGGATAACAATAGCTTTAAAACCATGTCAACAAATACATACATGCATGCACAGTTTTGAGGCAGCTTTAATCGCATGTTTGGTAATTTCATGACTTCATTTACCTCAGAATAATGATGGTGCATGCCCGTAGTTTCTTTAGCGCTTAGTTAAGCTATAATAAAGTAATATGCAGCGCGCGCTGGCGCATTTGCTCGAGCAATTCTTGGGTTCACGCTTCGAGCACAGTAGGCTATAGCCTAACGGCTGATTGGAGTTTTACTGACATAGCCTGACAACATCTCATCTGACCGCAGTTCACTGTTTAAGCTACCTATTCTGCGCTCGTTTGACTTCGCCTGGCGCTGAGGCGAAGTTGGAATGCGCGTCTGAAAAGTGTCCTGTTTGTTGTGGTCGTAAAGAGACAGTTCTATATAAACGCAGCGTTTTACTTGGCAATGTTTTAAAAAATATTTTTATTTTTGGTATTTTTTATGCTCTGTTGGTGGTTTGTGGAGTAGCATCACCTGAGGGGGATTAGACAAATGCTGAATTAGAGACGGTAAAAGTGAGTGGAGTGGGTGGGTCTTGTTCCACCCACATACAATGGTTCCGACGCCCATGATTCACAGGCAGATTTGCTTTATGTATTTCCCCGGCGTCAAATCAGGCACATATAAATGTCAGGAAACATGACTCCAGGCTGCATGTTAATATTCATGGATTAGGTTTATTTGACAAGTTGTAAGAAACACTTTCGAGTCCAACCTTTAGTGTAATTTGTTTGTTTTTACTCGCGTTTTCGCAGTTTCCCCTGTTAAATCTAGTCATGCAGCAGGTTCTTTTGCCACTCAGTCCAGATGAGGGAGCGCGCTTTCAGCGTGAAAAGTGACGTCGTCGATGGCTATGATGCAAATCTTCGTTGACAGGAATGTTGAAATTAAATATGTATTATACACATTTTTACAGCATTGGAAAACGTTAAGAATGTTTGTGTTTGTCCTCCTACAGAAACCATATGAAAACAAAAAATATATTTTTTCCATTTTCATAAATTTTTGAAAAAGCTCCAGGGAGCCACTAGGGGGTGCTAAAGAGCGCATGCGGCTCTAGAGCCGCGGGGCCGACCTCCGCCCTAGGGCACCACACTGTTAAATCCGTGCCTGGCACTAGGCCTACCCTACGAAATTACCCCAATCATCCTAGAACTTTACAAAAGAGCTACTCAAATCATCAGGTGAAATTGTTTTCAGGAAGAAGAGGAAGGAGTAGTAAAGCAAGAAGAAGTGATAGATAGTTTTTCAGAATTTCATTTTACTCTATGTGCCTATAGGGGTGGGCCGGGGATGACAGGGGTTGGTGGCAATGTAAGTATCTAGATATTTGCAGCGGGGCGAGGGCTTCGATTACCTCTCTCTTTTTTGACCGTACATGTGTTTGCATCCCTGAGATATATTGGTCAACACTTATTATTCACAGGTGTCTTCATTAAAAATTATTTTAATATAGCCAAATGTTTTACCATAATAATAGTAATTAAAACAATATTTTTGCTTTAGAATACAGTTAAAAAAGCCAGCTCACAGCAGCTCAGCCCAGCCCAGCCAAGTACAACCGAGCTCAGTTCAGCGCAGCCACGTACTGCCCAGCTCAGCCCAGCCCAGTTTAAACAATGGTCGGATCAGTATCCTTGGTTATTCGTGAAAGATAACAAATTAGGATGCACAGCCTGCAAGGAGGCAAAGCGGCTATTTACAACACAGAAGGGTGTTCAGATGGCAGAGGAATGGATTAGTGGTGGTGTGGGAGGATCTAATATTCGGGCTATGTGCAAAAAGATCTATAAACATAGAGACAGTTTAGCCCATCAAAAGGCTTTAGGTATAGAGAAACAGAGAGAGAAAGATGTCCTTCTGAACATGGCTGCAACAGTTACTGCTACTCTATTTGAAGAAACTGCCAATGCTTTAAGAACTGCATATTTTGTGGCGAAGGAGAGGCTGGCATTTACTAAAATGAGCTGCTTGGTTAATTGCACAGGTCAGATCACGCATGCATTAACATGATAGAACATATGGCTGTTAAGATGAAAAAACTGTGATATCTAAAATAAAGAACAATGGGCCTCTCCTTAGTATTACAGTAGATGAAAGCAGCACATATGGCATTAGTTATCTGGTCATTTATATAAGAGCAGATGTCACAGGTAGAGGGGATGTGGAGAACATATTCCTTGACCTTGTTGCACTTGATGAGGGAACAACAGCAGAAAATGTATATAAGGCACTTAAGAACAGTCTGATGATGGCAAAACTGGATGATGAGTATTTAAAGAATCATCTTATCAGCATTGCCACAGATGGGGCAGCAGTAATGACAAGGAAAGACAGTGGCCTCTTTGTAAAGTTAAAAAAAAGATTTCCCTTCACTTAAGAGTGTGCATTGCCTTGCACATAAACTAGAGCTGGCAGTTCACAATTCCCTCAAATGTGTAACAGGATGTAACCACTTTGAACATTTTATATCAAAGTTGTACACAATGTATCACCAGTCTACCAAGAATGCACGGCTCCTGTCTGAAGCTGCCTCTGCGGTCCATATCAGCCTGCTAAAAATCGGGAAAATATTTACCATCCGCTGGGTTGCCAGCAGTTACAGCACAGTGCAGGCAGTCTGGAAGGATTTCCCAGCTCTTGCACAGCAGATGAGAACAGCATCCGAAGATCGCATGTACACTGACGCTGAGCGAAAGAAGTACACTGGGATGCTGAACAGACTGACCAGCACAGGCTTTGTTACAGACCTAGCCACCATGAGATATGTGCTTCAGGAACTTAACCCTCTGGAGTCTGAGGCTGATTTGGGGCTTGGAGAAGTTTTGACATGCCCTGACATTTGTGCTTTTTTCATTTGTTCATAAACATATAAATGACAAAAGTGTCATTACACTGTATTCAGCACAAACTAGGCTACAATAATATGTGAGGAACATGTATGTACATGTTTGTGTTTTTGAAGGAATAACATTTATGCGTGGTTATTGAAAAAACAAAAAACTTAAGTCACTGAAATAAGGCCAAAAAAAGTATAGTAAATCTGTGTTCACAAGACTTTTGGGTATTGGAGGTTGTAGACTAGAATTTTTGCTTCAGAATTATGTAAAAATTATGCTGCCTACTCCTTCATATAAAACAATATATTCATTTAGTTTTTGTAAGACACTTTTTGCCAAGAAACACAGTATGCGAGGAGGCGTGAATCACCACTGAAAATGGGCCATTCTCACCTGAGAAGACAAAAGAATTGGATAGTAATGAGCTGAAATGACTTGCATATTAATGAGGCATTTCAGTCAGGTAGGCTGTGAAAAAAAACCTTCTGTGATGTCTCAAGCTCATTATGATATATGAAACATACAGAAAAATATTATTACAATATAAAGTAATGGTTTTATATTATACTTTAAAATATAATGTATTTCTGTGATGCAAAGAGTCTGAATATAGGCTTTTAGTTTAAAAGCATGCACATTTGGAGAAATATTGGATTCTCATATGCTTATGTCAATTTCTATACAGAGGAGTTATATTAATTTAATATTCATTGTCATTACTATAAGCGCTGGTGTTTTCAATTCATCCTTGAAGTCGGAGGGCGCTCTGTGCATTTTTAGTCCACAAATTCATCTAAAAGAAGAAGAGGCTATTCCATGAATGGAGTTTCCAATTCATACAGCAGCAGGAGGGCGCTAAAGAAACAAAAACTCATCTAAAATTCATCCATAGAAGAAAAGTAAACAGGAACTAACTGTATGTCTTCTAGAGATCGCTAACCATGACTTTTACATCCAGATAAACACTTTTCAAGACAATAAATACACGATTGAGATGATGAATGCATGTATTGCCTCTGAACTTGCGTCTGAATAGCGCTGGCTCCGTGGGCGTGGCCGCATTAGCGGATAATGAGCTGAATCACGGACTTCTGACATGGCTCTCTTTTCACACAGATTACCAGGGGTGTGATTCTTCCGGATAAATCCGGAAATCCGGCTTTTCCGACCTGAAAATGATGCTCGTAAATCATGCAAAAAAAAAAAAAAAAAGGGGGGGGGGTTGCGGCGGGTCGAGTATTGGTAAACATAATGATCGCTCACCGCTGTCAACATTTTTTGTGCCTCTGATTCATGTCGTCATGTCACTCCGCAAGTAGTCCAATCATTTGTCACGATTGAAGTTCAAAGTGTACGTGCACCGTTATGAATGCGCACAGTGAGGAAAAAAATCGCGCCGCATGATCTTGCAAAGCAACGCGCAGAGAGACCAGACAGACAGTGTACAGACTAGTGAGTTTTTGTGACAATTGTGAGGGAAATACACAATTTATTCCCATAAACTGTGTAGTCAGCCGTTCTCCCTCCCATCTGCACCGTGTGAATTGTGAACGCAGGCAGGTCAGTGAGTTACAGGGCGCTCCGTGTCTCCGTCCAGTTTAGGCTAGTAACTAATAGGCCTATGCTGTTATGTAGTTTATAGGGGTGTGACGAGCGAGATTAAAATGTGACGAGATTTCTCGTCGAGGCGAAAAGTAGTCTCGTGATGTTGCCATGACAGAGTGTTAGGATGATTAGGAAAGAATATGCCACCGCTTCGTTTACATTGCGCCTCCACTATCGTTTTGCTTTGTATTTAAATAAAAAACATTTAATTCAGTTGGATAACGGTCGCCGCCGCTCCCTATTCACAGAGTATGCGATCACGAAAGTGAAAGTAAACGCGAGCGCATTCAAACGCAATTTCAATACCCAGCTTTTGAAAGCGGCTCCCTGACGAATGCAGATATCTCTCAATATGAAAGCTATTTTAGGCTGGGCTGTGTAGCTGTAACCATCTCTTAGCTCTGTATCAAAGAAAAAATTGGTCTTATTTGGTTGCATTTATTGTAAAGTGTTACCATAAAAATGAATAACAGTTTTCTCTTAATCTTATTAAGCACAAACAGTAAGGTTTCATTTGTTAACATTAGTTAATGCACTGTGAACTATCATGACTAACAATGAAGACTATTTTAAAACTAACATAAACAAAGATTACTGCAGCAAAGATATTGCTCATTGTTAGTTGATGTTGGTTAATACATTAATGTTAATAAATGAGACTTATTGTAAAGTGTTACCATTTTATTTATACTGTTTTTATTTCTATGATCAGTTTGTGGAAAGGAGTTCAGTTAGGAGGTCAAAAGTTGTAGAGATACCTGTCTCGTCACACCCCTAATAGTTTATATAGAATTAAGTTAGCATTAGCGGAGTTGTCTGTTTTGCAGCACTGAGCAGTTATTTTACATAACTTTATCATAAAAAACAGTACAAAAACAAGCCACGCCCCTATAAAGCCCCTCCCCCATAACAAAGCCACGCCCCCATGGTAAGTGCACCGTATAGTTTCCTGCTTTTTTTTCCTTTGCCAATCACACCTATGAGATTACATAAACACAGAAGGTTTGTTTTCGATTTGACTTACATGATTTAAAACCTGACATCTTAACGTTTTTTTAGACATAAGTTAATTTTTCTGTGATTAGTATTCACTAAGTTACAGTTCATTTCTGAGAACTATCAGATTGGATTCGTTCAGAGGGAGAGGAGAGATCACGCATCATGTTAGTTTTCTTATTTTACAAAAAGCACAACATTTTTTTTACTTTGAGTGTATATAAATAAAAGAAGATATTCTATAGTTTCAATTGATATATTACTTATGTCTCTATGACAAAAATGACGGAGTATTTTAAGTCTGTTTGCTGCAATGTGAAAAAAAACCTGCAAAACGCGCCGGCGCGTTTCAGACCTCAGAGTGTTAAAAGCCTTTCACTGAAATGCAAGGGGTACCTATTCATCTTTTACAGTATAACATGGGTTCTATGGTGGTTTAACAAAGCTATAGATTGTAGCATGCATTTATGGTTAGATTGATACTTCATGCCACACAAATCTAACAATCTCCTTTATATATACACATTTCAGAAGAGGAGTACCTCCCTAACAGATGCCAGCCGGGACATTAGACTGACAATGGAGGTTTTGGATGCCATGAAGACACATTGGGGAATGTCAATGAGAGAAGCAAAAGAATCTTTGATGGAGGGAACCTTTAAGGGAGTAGCCCTGAAGGAAAGCACAGAGAAGGTCAATCAGCTTCAGTTCTTTCAGGCAGTGATCGACAACCTGTCAAGTCGTCTTCCAGATTCTGAACTCACAAAGTCATTAAAACCATTAGACCCTCACAACTGGCCCAAAACAAGGGATGAACTGATCTTGTATGGGGAGAAGGAGATACATGAACTTGCAAAGGATCTGGGAGAACCAACCAGAGAGGCTGTTGAAGATTTCCGTTCCTGGAAACTGCAAGAGGATCAAAGTGGGAAGACCTTAAGAAGATTGATAGTTGCAAGCCAAACATAGCAACTTCAGCAGAGTGTGAACGAGGGTTTTCCTCCATGAATGATACAGCCAGTAAGACAAGAAATCGCCTAAGGGTCAGAAGTCTCTCAGCTGTCTTGTTCGTTGACATTAATGCACCCCCATTGGAGATGTTCGACCCTAAGCCTTTTGTGCTGTCCTGGCTTAAAGAGGGGCACTGTCCATCTACTGCAAAGAAGGCAGGAAAGGAAACAAAGAATAAGAGAGAAGACAGACCACTGTGGTCCATTATGTGTTGATGTTAGACAGTACTCCTTTAAAGGTCTAGACTACAGTACTGAGAAAGACACTCTTCCTCTTCTCTCACAGCTCTCCATCATCTTCCTCTGCAACACTGTTGGAAAGAGTGTTCTACACAGCTGAGGACACGGTAATGAAGAGATCTCAAATTCTTCCTGAGAAAGTCCACATGTCATTTTCTTGAACAAATACTGTACATGTATTTTTGGGTGGGCCAAACTATTATTTGAAGAAATGCTAAAAAAATTTATATTGTTCTTTATACACATCTTTATTCTTTTAAATGTCATCTTCTGGATTTTTTTTAGCTTTTGAGAAGCTCATGGACTGTATATCTTTGGTAATTGTGATATTGTCTGGCAGTAAAGCAGTATTAAAGCACATTACCTCAGTATATTTCAGTTGCCTCATACAGGACACTTAGGAATGCTGATGATTTCATGAATGCAGTGTGTTTCTAGCCATCAGAATTTGAGGGTTTATATTGGTTTCCACTACATATTTTGATCTGCAAATGTATTAACCAAAGCAACACAATTCCCTATAACAATTAGAATTTATAAGGTTTTATAGCAGAGAATGAAGTGTTTATCAGTTCTGCATGGATTTCAAGATTATGGACGGCACATCTCCATTCCCCGGAGTAAAGGTGAGAAGCAGAGTTAAGATAAAGGTCGAGGTGGCATTTTGGTCTTTAGGACGTACCTGTTATGTTCCAGCAACGTACCACTAAAACGTCGCCACAACGAATATGGGAATCACAAAGTAACGTTGCTGAAACGTTATTCGGGACGTTGCAACTAATATGAGCCGATCCAGTTACGTTTCTAGGGCTGCAACGATTAATCGCGATTGATCGTTTGCAAAATAAAAGTCTGTGTTTACGTAATATATTGTGGTGTTCTGTGTATAATAATTATGTATATAAATACACACAGGTATAAAGTTTATAAATATGCATTATTATAAATATATATATTTATATATATTTATATTACATATAACATAAATATTTATATATAATATAACCTTTTTCTTAAATATACATGAATGTGTGTGTATTTATATATACATAATTATTATACACAGAACACACACATATATATTACGTAAACACAGACTTTTATTTTGCAAACGATCAATCGCGATTAATCGTTGCAGCCCTAGTTTTTACAACGTGCCAGTTTGGTCGTTTAGACGTTACTGTCACGTTCCAGCGACGTACCGCTATAACGTCGCCACGACGAATATGGGAATCACAAAGTTACGTCCCTAGAACGTTATTTGGAACGTCGCTGCGACTAATATGAGCCGATCCGGTTACATTTTACAGCGTGCCAGTTTGGTCGTTGAGACGTACTCCTCACGTTACAGAGACGTACCACTATAACGTCGCCACGACGAATATGGGAATCACAAAGTTACATCCCTAGAACGTTATTTGGTATGTCGCTACAACAAATATGGTCCGGTCCAGTTATGTCGTCACAACGTAACTGTGTTAGCTGGGATATTTGTTGTATTAAGGAGACCTTAGGCTGTTAGAATTGCATGTTGGTCAAGCACTTTTTGTAAATTAACTGTAAGCAGACAATGCACAAGCAAACCACAAAATATGTCCACCTTGTCATGGACAAAACCAAAGTAGTTTAAATATATTTTCATTGCATAGTGATTATAAAATGTATATTTTCAGTAAGATACTTGGTCCCTTTCTCAACAATAAATTTTAGTTACTCAGAAAAGTCTTTTGATAATAATGAAACTGCTGAAAAATATTTGTTTCCCTTCAAAAAATGCAATACTTGCAATTTCTTTTCTAAATAACGTCTAACAACAAAGATATCTGGTCAAACTTTCTAACAATATTAACTGGCCCTCTTTTCTTAATAAAGAAATCACACAAAAGGTTTTGCTAAGTTGTTAAAATAATTTGCTAATTTTCATAAAAGATGAAAATTACAGGGTGGACAAAGACTTTACTGTGAATAAAAGAGAATATCAGAGGAACAAGAAGAAACCCTTAAGCAATATATGATATTCTAAGTATTAACATAAAACTGCTCACTTGATTCGTTTAAAACGTGCGTGCCTTCATTCATAACAAAACTGATTTGTGTTGCTCAGAGATGCACAACAGTTCTGCTGTGGCTTTGTTTGGAACTATTTTTGATGGCAACAATAGAACAAAAACAGACAATATTGACAATATTGTGTTTATTAACCTCTTGTTTATTTTACTGTTGTATAAAATAATTATCAAATTTTCAAATCGAGCAGATATTCAGGAAAACAGCACTTTTTTCTTGTGTGATTGCTTAACTATATCATATAATATAAATATAAGACAAAAACCCATTCGTGGCATTTTTTATCTTCTTATCTTGAATTTAGGCACATTCTAACTACATTCTAACAGGCTTCATCACACAGCGAGTCATTGTCACACATCATCTTCCATCACTATGCACCTGCATGCAGTGTACCTGCATTTTAGTGTATTTTTCCATAATTAATCAGACCAAATTAACATGTTAAATCGACAGCCCTAGTGAAAACATTATCAGAATGTGGCAAAAAATATGCACATGTCCACCTGTCATGGAGGGCTTGTTGACAGGGTGGACAATGACAGGGTGGAAATTTTTGGCAAAATTTTGCATTTAATGGACACATGGTGTACCTACATTTTAGCAAAGTGATTCATTGTTTAAGATGACAGTGTACTGTTTAATATATATATTTTGAATTTCTGATTTTTTTATATTAATTAATATTTCACTATGACAGGGTGGACATGCTAAGCTTGACAACATCCAACTACAAACACAATATGATGAAAATTAGGAAATATAAGTGTAGATTCTCAGAGTACTTGCAGCAGATGTTTTAACCTCCACAGAAGAAAGACCAAATTGGGGTGATGATGTCACTGACTACATCAGTTGGTTTCTTAAAGGGGCGTTTACCCCAAAATGACAGGGTGGACAGCAATTTCAGGGACACGTGTAAAATGCTTAATATTATGTGAAAATAGAATATAAATGATCAATTTCTTGTTTATCAAAAAACTTGTTGAGGGACAATAAGAACATTAAAACATTTTTGAATTTTATGTCATTTACTCAGTTTTTACACTTGCTGAAGTTAGCTGAGCAGCGTGTGGGACATGGCAAAACTGCATACATGCAATCATAGAAAATGGTATAAAATGAGAAAAACACATTTCAAGAGATTTATCATTGTACTTCTATATGTGTAAATGTTTGGCCATTTATAATAAAACATCAGAATTTCATTATTTTGCATTATATTCATGATGACTGAGCAATTCTGATGAGGACACCAAAAGGCACTTTATATAATAATGACCCGTATAACAGCTCGAGAAGCTCACTCTGGGAAAGCTCGCGGCCTTGCTGTACGGTGCCAAATGCCAGCACTGTAGAACGAAAGCTCTTCAAAGGCTTGAGAAGTCACTCTCAGACTAATAGCAGGAACACACAAGTTTGCTCTGAAGCGAAAGACAGAGTGCGATTGCATCTACTTCCTATTTATATACACCTGACGGAGGCGGTGCGCGTTATGCAAATATTGCACGCTAATTCCATTGGCTTGTTTTAGTTCACTCGAAGCTGATAGGGCTCTCTAGCGATATCCCAATTCGTCGGTCACTACTGACATACGTCGAACGTGACCGACTGAAAGGGAACTAAAAGCAACTTCAGTTGCTGCTGTGCTCTGCAGCGCAAGATGCCTTTGGTTGAAACAAAATAGTGTCAAACTGTAATTGTATTGACTAAGTTTAAGATTTTACATTTAAAGATGGCATAGGCCTATATTTAATAAGATATAGCTATTTTAAAAGGTAGCCTTATTTGACTAATTAATTTATGACAGTATTAGATGGCAATAAATATAAAAATATATATTAATCTCTGGCTTTATTGTTCAAAGTGTTATTCAGTCTACCCTTAAACACGTAAATGAATGGCAAGAACACATTAAAAGTTTCTGTTTCTGTTCTTTTCGGTTAAAAAGGTGTCATTAAGCGTCCCTTAAGTTAATAATTAATGATTTTTACAACAAAAGTGATTCAATCAAAAACTTTAGCTCGATAGACTTTATCTTAGAGCTGCTGTAAAGGCAAAACAGTCTATTAATTTTCCTATTATCACTGTGAAGCTGCTTTGAAACAATCTGTATTGTAAAAAGCACTAGCCTATAAAAATGAAGATGACTTGACTTGACCCTTGAATCAATTCTGCTCTGCACTTCAGTACAATAGCTTATGCATTCTTTTCGTTTTTGTCAATTTCTTAGTAAGGGTGGCCGACTGCTAACTACTGTACATCTTTTACTTAATCTCTCATGGCCTTTTGCCAATTGATGATCAATCCTTTTCCCATTGGCCAAATGAACATTGTATCAAAACAGTCAATACTCCCCGGAGGCAAAGCCTTGTGACACCCTTTAATGATGGTCTTGTTTATTTCACAGCCACCTGTTGTCTGGTGGAAAATTACTAACGAAATATGCACAGTGGCCAAGTAAACCTGTCTGACCCTTACAGTTACAAAGGTCAAGAGGCCTCAAAACACTTCTAGCTTTTATAGTAAACAAACTACTTCTACAATTGTTTTCTATAGGATGAATAAAATACTTCATCAGTGACATAAAACATATTGTAACGAGTCGTCACACGAAGTGGGATCCATAAGCAGGCTTTATTGATATCACGCACAAGTCCAATAAACAGTCCAAGGCAGGCAGCAGAGAATCGTAGACATGGAACAAACTGGGTCAGTAACAGGCAGACAATCAGAATAATAAACGCTCAGAAATGCAACCGTGTAATACAAGACCTCACAATGATGGTGAGGTTGAGAGTGGTTTTAAATAGTCCAGAATGCACGGCAGCTGGGTGTGGTGATTAGCGCCAAGGTACGGGGCTTGTGGGAAATGTAGTGAATGTGTGAGTGTCAGTATTCAGGCGATGGCGCCCTCTGATGGCCAGAGGAGGGAATCACAGAGTTCGTCTCTGTGACAATATTTGTAAATATGTTTTTTTTATTAGCAAAACTCATTTTATTTATTTGTGAATTTAATTAATTTTTGTGATACTCCAAATATATATTTGTGGATCTCATTCTATAATTGTGATACATTATTTTGGAATATCTTTACATTTATTTGTGGATCATAATCTATTTATTTGGAATTTTGCTACAATTCTACTCCCATAGTACAGTGGATGAAGTTTGTTTTTCTGGGGCAGCAATGGAGTTGCACACGTATGTTTGTTTGTTCCCGGGATTTCGGTGATGAATACTTTGTAAACAAGTTTCAGTTCGCCGCTGGATTTGCAGATGTCTGTGTTTTGGTGGCAATCAGAGCGCAAGTGCATATAATGTGAACAACACAAATGTTTTTGTTCCCTTTGTATTTATAATGATGTCGCAACTAGCAGACATCGCAGAAGCTGTGCACGCTCATGACTCTTTAGCTCTGCCCACGGCACTAACGGCAGACACGCCTCCAGGATCTCTGCTTTTTTCGGAAAGACTCGGTTTAGCTTATCTATCTTTTATAAATATGACAAAACTAAAGACTTTTCGGGGATATTAAGGATACATTGTTACTCTACATGTACTCAAGATTAACATGAGAAACTGTGTGTGATACCCCCCCTTGAATTAGGGCCAAAGCCCAAGGGGCTGAAGGCCCTATTGTTTCTTTAGGATTTATTAGGGCCAAAGCCCAAGGGGCTGAAGGCCCTATTGTTTCTTTAGGATTATTATAGGGCCAAAGCCCTGTAGGGGCTGAGGCCCTTTTGTTTTCTTTAGGATTATTATTAGGGCCAAAGCCCTGTAAGGGCTGAAGGCCCTATTGTTTTCTTTAGGATATTATTATTAGGGCCAAAGCCCTGTAAGGGGCTGAAGGCCCTTTTGTTTTCTTTAGGGAACTTTAGGAAATTATTTTTTTTCCGACTATTCGGGCATTTTTGGGGCCCTTACCATGCTCAAAAACTCTTGGAAATTTGCACACACATTGGAATCCGCGGCCATCAGGGCCGGGCAGAAGCTGGTACCCGGGCGTGGCAGGGGGCTCGACAGCGCCCCCTTGAATTGGGTCTGAAAACATGGTCTATATATCAAACACGCTTGCACATACAAGTATAAAACTCGTACACATATAGACCTCATCGGGCCGAACAACTTTCGTACTCTAAGTTAAGCACCTCAACAGGAAGTCAGATATTACGGGTTGTTTGAAAAACGCATGCTCTGGAATTTGATATACTCCTCCTAGGCGATTAATCCGATCACCACCAAACTCGGTCAGCATGAAGTCAAGACATTGATGATGAAAAATTGCCAGCGGATTTTTGATATCTCGAACGGTTTGGCCGTGGCGAGGCAACGAATTTATGGCGAAAAAAGGGAAACACGAAATGTGTTGTAACGTTTCATACATTGATTGAAGTTTACGAAACTTCACCTGTGTGTTCGGTATAGGAGTCTGATGACATGAATGTGACTACTGTGACTCAAAGTTATAGCGCCACCAGTTGGCAGTCACTTTTAAAATGCTTTGAGATCACCCTTTTTTTTTTACCTGTTTTGTTTCAAACTTCATCAGTGTAATGTCAATACACAGCAGATATAGACCTGTGAAAAGAATCGTGATATCTCAAACACTGTTGCCATGGCAACGCATCAAACTTTAATTTTCGTTATGGATGCTTTTGAGACAATTAGCATGCTTCAAATTGCATGAAACTCAATATAAACATCAGAGATGTCAACAGCAGACACGGGCGAAGCCGTAGAAACAGGTGGGGAGGGGGCCTCTATAGCGCCATCTTTTGACAAAAGTGGGGGGGTTAGTTTAACCTACAGTCACCAAACTTGGTACACATATTGTTCTCATTAAGCTGGACAACTTTCTAATTTACAGTCATGAGCTCTGACCAACAGGAAGTCAGATATTTTGGTTTGAATGTGGATTTTTCACACACTCACATAGACGTAGGGTCTCTCTGTCCAACCCCCCTATCCCTCCCTCTCCTAATTCCTCACACCAGTCTGTGTGTGTGTGGGTGTGTGAGTGAGTGGTGAGTGAGTGAGTGAGGAGTGAGTGAGAGTGAGTGAGTGAGTGTGAGTGAGAGAGATAGAGGAGAGAGAGAGAGAGTTTTGTTACCCCTTGATCTCATCTTTACTTTTATTGTAGACTCACTGTGAGTTTAATCCCAACCCTTATCAAACACATCTGAAGCAGCTAATCAAGCCAGTTTTTTTTGTAGGCCACTGACAAATAGTATTACATTATTAGTTTGATAATTAGGTTAATTAAAATATAAAAACACACTGCAAATAATAACTTCACACTCATTGAAATTGAACTATGACACTTGTAACCCGGGTAATCAGGTTGATTTAAAGAAAGTGCTGAGGAAGGGAAAAAAAAAAGAGAGAGAGAGAGAAAAGTTCCAGAAGGAAAACTGTTTTGTCACATTCTAAGTCATATTATCATATCATATGAGAAAAGAGTCACTAACTCAATAAGTAAACTGATATGAGAAGTTATTTATATATAGGTACAGTATGCGCTGTAGTAATAGCACAAGGGCTAAAGCTAACTACCGATATAAAGTTGGTTTGACATTGGATGTTGGATATTCGATAGATATTCGGTCACGAAAATTTTCAATAGATTCTTTGTGAATAATTATAAGTGTAAAAAAAGTGCCTTATTTGAAAAGTATTATAACGTAGAACTAAGCACACATCGCAGTTTATGAGTTTTAATCCTCTTCAATGTGTAGCAACATATTTTATCTCTGGCAGTGACGCGCTAGCGCTTAGGCCAGATAGGGACCGTCTACAAAGTACACGTGGAAGGAAAAAACAATCTTTTTTTTCACTTAAAAGCAATTTAGTGAACACACACACAACGCTCACTCACAGAATAAACAATTTCAAAGACCTTATGTAGCTCCGCCCTTTTCAGCACGGTGCTTGCTCGTTATATTAAATATTCTTGTAAAGTAAATATTCTTTGACAGCGATGCCATTGAAATGTACAGAGCTACCGCAAAATGGAAGTTCAAAGACAATTTTATAAAGATGGCGGTGCGCTTGTTTCTCTGGCACATAAGTATACTGTACACAAAATATGTTTGGTTATGTTATAGTGCTACCAATACAATCTTTTCATAATTCCCACTAAGCAAAGTTATGTCCAGAAGATGTCTTTTCACAAAAGTCGTAAATTGAAAAGATGTCCACTGAGGAGCCAGAATAAAAGTTTTTATGACGTCTTCTGAACGTCCAATATAGACGTTCGTTGAAACTCTGTACAAGGTTAAAAAATGATGGATCCATCCACAGACAGTAAAACACATGTTCACACCTTTAGACAACTTAGCATCTGTAATTCACACATCTTTAGATTATCAAGTCAAGTCACCTTTATTTATATCCCTGTTTACAATGCAGATTGTATCAAAGCAGCTCTACAGTGATAACTGGTATATAATTTTGGCTGCACAGCAGCTCTTAAAGAATATTGTCAATGCAGGCAGATCAGAAGCACTGTTGATTATCAAATGTCAAGTGTCCTCAACTAAGCAAGCCAAAGGCGACAGCGGCAAGGAATCCAAACTCCAACAGGTGACATCAGGTGTTAAAATGGAGGAAAAAACCTTGGGAAAAACCAGGTTTAGTCGGGGGGCCAGTTCTCCTCTGGTGAACAGTGCTTTTTGAGATTCAGGTAGCTATCATAAGTCGATAGGTTCACAACATTCAAAGTATTTATTTCAGTTCCATCCAGTTGAGGATCGTATTCATGACTCAATCTCTGCTGATACTTCAGGGCTGCGTTGTAGTCGTGTCAATGTGCAGGTCCTCGATCTCACCTGGATATGGCCTGGATCTGGCTGACTACGGTAAACCTTGGGATAAACAGAGAGACAAATATTAGCGTAGATGCCATTCTGGTGAAATGTTCCCGGTTACGGCTGACCTAATTTATGCAGCCTAATAATCCTTTAACGGATTTGAAAATATAAATTTGAGAGAAACCAGATCTGAACAAAGACTTTCTAGCTTAGCTGGGATTCGAACCAGGAACCTTCTTGTTGTGAGGAGACAGTGGCTGCGTCCGAAACCGCCTACTCTACTATTTAGTAGGGGAAAAGCAGTAGGCGAGCGAGTAAGTATGTCAGAAGCAAAAAGAGTAGGCGAAAATTACCTAGGTGACGTAATAATTCTCGCGAGATTCGGCCGTGCGCCTACTTAAAGTGCGTCTGAAACCGCCTACTTACCTACTATATAATAGGGGAAAAGCAGTAGGCGAGCGATTAAGTATGTCAGAAACCTCAGTAATCATAAATGAGTAGTCGAGGAGTTCCTGGATGGCCTACTACTTCCACCAGATTCTGAAGTGTTCCTCGCTGGATACTTTTCTATCCCAGGAGGCCACGGGAGAGGATACGTCATAATCGAACAGGAGGAGAAAGCGGCGCGGATGCTGTCAAATGTGAGTATGAAAACCAAAAAAACACATTGTTGAACTACTGTAGAGTAAACTGCTGAATGTGTGAAGATGCTAGACACTATAGTTGTGACTTTACTGTAAAACACGATTTATTAGGCTATGTATTATGTAGATAACGGGATCTCAAGTAAACACACATAACTTAATTCTCCGAAGTGGAATTACATATTCTAAATCATATACATCTTAAAGATGCTTATTAAATGTTTATTTAACCTCTGACAGGAACATCTTTAAGTATTATGACTTATGAGTGATGGATTATGTATTATGAGTGATGTGTTTGTGCTGTTATTCACTGTTGTCAACACTGCTTACATTACATGAATGAAAATAATGTAAATAAATAAATCTACAGTAACTACACATAATTTAATCTATTTTATTTATCCATTAGTACTGTTAATAAATTAAGGAACATTTGTGTTGGATAAGAAGTGAGTTAACACATCAACAACATGTAAATGTAGATTTGAGCACATAAATCTCAGAAAACTTGTGTCTGATGTTACAGGGACAGATGATCACACGTGTGTTTATCCGGTAGAGGAATGATGCCATCAAAAGCTTTGGGTGAGGATACTACAGAAATGAATACAAAGTCTATTTAAATCTAAAGTCTAGTTTATTTTAATTATTGTAATTTAAACAGACTTATTACAGCACTTCTCTGGTTCTTGATGTCTGTATGTTTGCTGCAGAGCTTTTGTGGAGCAGGACCTGCAAGGAAAGCTGACGACGGCATTTGTTAGAAATAAAGAGGAAAGCCTGAAACAAAATATACAGTAAGATCATTTTGTTATTTCTAAAACAGAAATCAAATGACATTGTGCTGTTAAAATGGCTGCTTTTGTATTATATTTGTGCATTATTGTAGGATGTGAATGTCCTCAGACTGGTGTGAGCAGTGAGGATGGAGAGCCACAGCAGATCCTGGGAATGGTTCAGTGTCATGGACGAGATCCTCCATCACTCCTCCTTTCAAGTGACTCAATCAAGGACACACTGAAGGAGGCGCTGCACAGATCGAACCAGCAACCTTCTGCTGACCAGCTCAGTGGTTTAGACCACCACACCACAAATGTAATGAAGCTACAACAAAAATTAGCAAGTAATTGTAAAAATATGAAATGAAATATGACAAGAAACAGAATGCTGACATGAATGAATTGTAAAATGTTTTAATCTGCTGATGGAGAGCACATGAATGTTTGCAGCATCCAGATTGTCCCGCACATCTTCTCCCACTCTTGCTTCAAGGTTGAGGGGTTCAGGGGTCCATCATCATCATCATCATCATCTTTCTCATCCTCTGGATCAACGATGTCCCCATTGAGAAGAGCAGCAGTGAGGGAGATGATGATGAAGGTGTTCATCAGCTGCTTCATCAAATAAAGCTGCAGAATTGGCACAGCAGTGTGAGATGACAACAGGACTGTAAATACCTGATTGTTAAAATCAATACATTTGAATAAGCTTTTTTTCATCTGTTGTTGTCTTGTATATGCATTTATTTATTGTCATTATTACTTTTTGTAGCAGCCCTCCGAGTTTTTGACGGGTGTTTTCGATTTATTTTTCTTCGATGCAATAAACTTCATTGCTGAAGTATTCGTTATCTCAATTCTTTGTTGCAAATTCTCTCCATGCATCATAACAATAGCTTCACAGCATCATAACACCAGTTAGCACCAATTGGCACCAAACAGCACCGTAAAACTACAAAGAAAACTAATAAAGAAACATAATAAAGAAAAATACAGCATTCACAATAAACAAACATTAACTACACATTTGACATTGTTCAAATTAATCAACAGTATCACACCAACAAAATACATGGAAAACAAACATAACATACCTCGCTCTGCTTGCCAAAGGGACACTAAAGTTTAAACCATTTTCCCGAACTCGAGAACAAACGTGCACTTCTCTTACTCGGTTTCCGTTCACTTATATCCTCTAAGTTTAGTGCTCCCTCTAGTGGTGGCGCAAAGCAAAGCGATTTAAAGGGAAAGGCCATTACACTCCCACCAAATCATGTTATGATAAACACAAAACAAATCATACAGGATTTTAAACTTAAATGACCTTTTCCAACACAAAAATACATCACACAAACAAAACAAAACAAAAAAATTAAATCAAACCTTGTGTTAAACCCAACTTTGTAATGCAAGAAAGTCATCTGTATCGATTAATCACTCACTTTCAAGTAGAACTACTAATTTTTGAATTGGTCGCTCAATGACTGAAGGTTTTGAGTAATGCGCCAAAGTAGTCCTTAGTTTTCATTCTCCTGTTTGAACTTTAACTCGTCGGACCAAGCCATTACTCCCTTGAATAACCTCAACCACTCGACCTAACTGCCACTGGTTTCTTGGCAGCATGTCCTCTTTGATAATAACTATGTCATTAACTTTAAGATTACGTCGGGGTACATGCCACTTCTGTCGTATGGAAATATTATGGAGATACTCTCTTTTCCAACGACTCCAGAACTGTTCAATTAAGTACTGAACTTTGCGCCATCTTTTTGTAGCATACAGATGTTCTTTCAGGAATTTCCCAGGAGGAGGAAGAGCTACCTTAGACTTCATAAGAAGAAGATGGTTTGGTGTTAAAGGTTCCAGTGACTTCGGGTCATTTATTCCATCTACAGTTAGTGGTCGACTATTAACAACAGCCATCGCTTCATAAAATAATGTTCTCAAAGAAGAGTCATCAAGTCTGCCTGAGCACTGAGAAAGTGTGGCATTCAACACATTTCGTACAGTCCTAATTTGCCGTTCCCATACACCACCAGCGTGACTAGCTGAAGCAGCATTAAAGATGAACTTGCACTGATTCTCAGCAAGAAATGTCTCCAGTGTTTTAACATCACATTCTTTAAGAGCTTCTCTGAGTTCATTTCTGGCTCCCACAAAATTTGTACCGCAATCACAATAAAGTTGACAAACAGCTCCACGGAGGCTTATGAAACATCTTAGAGCATTAATGAACATGTCTGTTGACAGATCTTCCAACATTTCGATGTGGATAGCTCGAGAGGAAAGGCAAGTAAAGAGGAGACCATATCATTTGTACTCCTTTCGACCCTTTTATAATAAATGGGCCAAAGCAGTCCATACCAGTATAGCAGAAAGGGGCAGAAACTTCGATTCGTTCTTTAGGGAGCTCCGACATTTGCTGCTCCTCTACTGGCCGTCGGAGCTTCCTACATTGCACACATTTATAAATCAATTTAGCCACTGATTTACTGCCTCCAATAACCCAAAACCCATTTGCTCTGAGTTCCATAAGTGTTTGATATCTCCCTTGATGATAAATTTTGGCATGATAATATGTCAAAATAAGTTTGGTGATGTGACTGTCTTTTGGCAAAATCACTGGGTGCTTAACCTCTTCACTAAGAGATGACTGGTTTAACCTTCCTCCAACACGAAGAAGGCCTCCTTTCAAAATAGGGTTAAGATGGAAAAGTGCACTTGATTTCTGAAGAACCTTCCCTTCTTGGATTGCTCTTATCTCTTGGGAAAAAGCCTGTTGTTGAACAAGCTTAATCACAACTTCAGATGCCCTTTCATGTTCATCCACAGTCACAATGTCATTAAGACAATTTTGTCTTAACTCTAACCTTTTTATTCTGGCAATCACATTAATGAGGGTTCTCCAAGAAGAAAGGTGGCTTAATCGGTCAAGAAAGTCAGAATTAACATCACCTTTAGTCACAAATGCTTGAACTACTCTGACCTCAGGATCTCCCACAAGCATTTACTTGAGGAGTGAGGAGTTGGACAAACTTCTTGTTCCCATAAAAATTTGGGTCCTGATATCCAGTTTGTTGAAGATATGTCTGCGACAAGAAGACCTCGAGAAGCATGGTCAGCAGGATTTTCAGATGTATTGACATAATACCTGTAATATGTAACGATGTAGCGGTTCGTACAGTTATTACTCAATTTATGGATGAAATATGAATATAATAATTCATAAGGTTATGAATAAATTATGATTCATATATCAACTCAACGGGGAATTAAACATATATTGTGAATCAATTACAACGAATTATAATCAATTACATATATGATTAGTTCTGGTTTAATAATTATTTAGAGAAACTGTTCGTTTGTCCAGCAAACTAAGCCCCTCACAGAATATTATAAACGGAGTTATTCTCTGGCCAAGAGAATATTCCTATTATAGCATCAAAGTATAAAGCGATCGAAAAAACGTTAAAGTGACTTGGTCTTCAGTTGAAAGAACAAACAGAACAATCGAGCGTGAATAACGTTTTAATATATGCAAACTACGAATACAGAGGTTATACGTCTAAATATATATACAAGAATATACACACCTATGTACAAGAGTGCAAGTAGAGAAGGAAAGAGAGAAGGCAAGTAGCAAACTTACAAACAGTCCTTGAAGCCAGCACGGAAATCAGTTTCATCATCTAAGATTGAGAAACGGCAGTATACTTGCATTGGTTGTGTGTGTCGAATTTCAGGTTAGCGCTGGTGCAGTTCGTTGGCTTCCTCCGTTCCGTGGGAAGGTTTGAACTGAGGACTTGAGAGTGAGGTTCGCTGGAAGATGGCGGTCCCGAAGCTGAGCGCGATGGCAGCGCGTGGTCACCGGAGATGTCCGGGAAAAACGTGCACGAGGTGCTCGTGAGACAATCGGGAGAGAGCACAGGCGAATCTTGGTGTTCCTTTTTATGACAGATAGGCTGACACACCTCCTTGAGGTGGAATGGCCAATGACATTGATGCAAAGTTGGCGGGCAAGCTCTTTCTTTGTCTGGTCTCCTAGATGAATTTGCATACTTAATGACTATCAGATCGGATTTCGAAATGGAGTACATTCTTCACAGCATCATTAAACACATAGAAAAATGCATTTGTCCGCTATGTGACAGATCTCAGTGAATAGCTCAAGTCTGGAGCTTTACGGAGAGATCGAACTCGATACATCAGAAATGCATACAAAAGAAGTTATGGTTTACAGACAGAATGTGCTTAAGGTGAGGCCACTGCAATGCAGTCTTTCTGGTTGGAATATAAGCTTTGTCCACAGGAATAAAGTCACAAGTATAGGCCTGCTGTACATTGATGCGTTTTCCACCTTGAAGTCCTCGAATTTGCAGACCACTAACCTTACTACATGCAGTGACTGTATCTGTGGTGTGTCATAGTACTAAGTCTCAAATTCACCGCTTGACTGCTTACTTGAAGGTCTTCAAGGAAATCTTTCAAGACAAAAGTTGTGTCACTTTGAGTATCAAGTAAAGCATAAGTAAGAATCTCATTCTTTGGCTCCTCCACTGTTGAAATAAAGACAGGAACGATACTAGAATAGCAGAAGTACGTTGTGTTACTGCATGAGAGACAACCTTTTGAACTTCTTGACTTGTATGCAATTCTGTAGGAATAAAATCTGTTCTTGATACCTTCACAGGTCCTTTGATCTTATCTTCATGCAAGCAAGTTGGATGACGCAAGCCACATGTGCCACAAATATGACGTCTTTTGCAGTTTTTAGAAATATGCCCTTTTCTCAGACATCCGAAACAGAGGTAGTTCTCACGAATGAAAGACCTTTTATCCTCCATGGGCTTTTCTATAAAGATAGAACATTTAGCAATACTATGTGTGTCACTCTTACAAACAGAGCATGGTGATGTCATTCTGAATTCCAGACTTGTTGAATCCTTAACTTCTGCTTTAGTGTTGAAAGCCTTAACTCTTTTGGGAAATCTCTCTTCTGCAACTTTAGATCTCATTAAAAGCGAAGTAGTAAAAGGATTACAAGCTATCTTTGATTCCTTCTGCAAGAACTCTGCAAATTGCTTAAAGCTTGGATAATCACCACTCATGTCCAACTCTTCAACCACAATTTTATTCCATTTGCGAACAATCCATTCTGGTAATTTCTTTAGTAGTTTATAGTTTTCCTCACAGTCATTCAAAATAGCTAAACCTTTGACATGTGGAATAGCTTCAACACAGCCTTGAAGAAAGTCGGTGAACTCTCGTAGGGAAAGAGAATCATTTACTCCCACCTTGGGCCATCTCATGAGTTTTTCTCGAAAGGCTCTCTGAACGATAAACGGATTTCCATACCTCTCTTCAAGGACTTTCCAAGTGCCATGATATGCATCTTCAGAATTTCTATAAAAGAAACCTTCCACGGCTTTACGGGCATCTCCAGCCAAATAGGTTTTCAAATAAAACATTTTCTCGCTTGCTGGAATCAATTTACGATCAATGAGTGCTGTGAAGGACATCTTCCAATCAATAAACTTCAAAGGATCACCAGTGAAAGTTGTTGGCTCTGGAACAGGTAATCGACTTATGCTTAATGAATTTGCTAACACTTTAGCCAAGTTATCAGTCTCTTGGGTCTTCCCATCACGAAACATGCGAGAATGAAACGACTCTACCTCAGGATTCAGCTGGGGTCTGTTTTCAGCCTTTCTCCATCCAGACTGAATAGCAGTAGCATTACCTCTCCGCTCATCTTCATGATTGCTCTCACAATGGTTGTAGGCCTTGACTCGAGCGGCAGCTACCTTAACTTCTTTCTCTGCTTGTAGCATCTGCAGCTTGGTCTTTTCTTCCTCTAATTTTAGGCGCATTTCGGTTTCTTTCCGTTTCATCTCTGCTAGCATTCTTGCTTCATTCAGCTTCCAATCATTCTCCATCTTAAGTAGTCTAGCTTGCTGATTGTGAATTTCTTGCATAGCCTTCGCCTGTTCTACTTTAGCTGCAAGTTCTGCTTCTGCATCGGCTCGCTTACTGGAAGCTTTGGAGGAGGTAACTGAAGTTGCTAACGGGCTTTCTGAAGTTTGTGATGATTCTGAGATGACAGTATCTGTATTTGTGCAACCAAAGATCGATTCATACTCATTTTTATTTAATATCTGCCTTACTCTCTCTTTCACAACTTCCTTTTTATGAATCTCATCAATAGTTTCTATTCGCTTGCTCACCAAATCACAAATTTCTGCAGACAGTGTGGCACAAACATCTACTCTTTTAACAATCTCTGGAGTTGTAGTTTGATTGCGCAACAAGGGAGCATAATGCTGGGTAACTACGTCTTGTCTAGTTTGAACGTCCTTTAGAATTTGTTCAAGTTCTTCACATGTGCATAAAGCTTTTAATTTAGATCTAGTTTCCTTAGCTGTCTGCTTCCAGGAGTTATAAGCTTTGTTAAAGGCTTTCTCGTGCTTCTTTGCCTCCTGTTTATACATCTCTAGGCCCTTCTCTGTACGGTTTCTTTTTCGAGAACTTGATCTTGATCTAACCAGAGGTGGAAAGTCCAGGGGTCAGAAAGTAAAAGTCCTGCCATATTTTTATTCCACCCACTGAAGCATTAATGAGATAAATAAGTGATTAATTGAGTGATGATTGACCATTATTGAAGACACCTGATGATAACAAGCAGAATCAAAGGAGAAAATCACAATTTTTAAGTTACCATCATTGAGGTCAAGGTTTGTTTTAGTTGAGCTCTTGACCCTTGACTTTTTAATATTAGATTTTGTTTGGATAGTTTTAGCTGCATTAAAACCAACCAAACAAGCAAAGTTAAAAGATGATCAGGTGTTGTTGGTTATGTTTTCACATAATCATTATTTGATCTGAATCACTGAACTCATTTAGAGCCCAATCTGAGTTAGATTTACATTATTGATTACAGCAGCACTGTGATTCTACAGCACAAGATCTAGTTTTTCAAAACAATCCAAAGGTTTATCAAAAGTTGTTCTAAAGCAAAAATGGCTTTCACTTAGACACAAGAATCAGTCTGTGAATCTCAACAGTGGTGACTGTGAAAAAGAATGTTGCAATGCATTCTGGGTGCCACCAATCAAAATTCATCCACGGCTCCCATCATGCATTGCTGCATGAATAAATTATGAGCTGAATTGTCTTAGTAATTTTCTTTATGCTCACTATTTTATTTTTTTTATGTGACTTTTTAATAGCTTGTTTTCTAATGTTCAGAGTTGATCTGTTGATCAGAATATGTTGCTTGTCACCGTCGTTGAGATTCACAGGCTGATTCTTGATGTCTGTGTGTGCCTAAAAGAATGAATTTTTTCTTTTGATCAGAACAACTTTTAAGAAATCCTTCATATTTTATTGATAAAGCTGATCTTCTGCTGTAGAATCACAGTGCTGCTGTAATCAATAATGTAAATCTAACTCAGATTGGGCTCTAAATGAGTTCAGTGATTCAGATCAAATAATGATTATGTGAAAACATAACCAACAACACCTGATCATCTTTTAACTTTGCTTGTTTGGTTGGTTTTAATGCAGCTAAAACTATCCAAACAAAATCTAATATTAAAAAGTCAAGGGTCAAGAGCTCAACTAAAACAAACCCTGACCTCGACGATGGTAACTTAAAAATTGTGATTTTCTCCTTTGGTGATTCTGCTTGTTATCATCAGGTGTCTTCAATAATGCTCAATCATCACTCAATTAAACACTTATTTATCTCATTAATGCTTCAGTGGGTGGAATAAAAATATGGCAGGACTTTTACTTTCTGACCCCTGGGATTACCCACCTCTGTGTGTGAACGTGTTTTACTGTCTATGGATGGATCCATGGCTCTTTTTTTTTTTTTTTTTTTTTTTAAACCTTGTACAGTGGTTCAACGAACGTCTATATTGGACGTTCAGAAGATGTCCAAAAAAAAAAAAAAAAGTATAAAATCTTTCATTCTGGCTCCTCAGTGGACATCTTTTCAATGTACAACTTTTGTGACAAAGACGTTGAAAAGAAATCTTTTGGACATAACTTTGCTTAAGCTCAAGTTAATTCAGTTCAGTTCAGTGTCAAGATTGATGTAATGTAGTGTATCAATTATGAAAGAAAATTTGAAAAAGCTATTATGCAACTTTACTAAGCTATAGTATAAGAATAAGAATATAAGAACTAAGCTATAATATAAGAATTTAGCTCTAGCCAAGCAAGCCCAATGTTACAGTGGCATTGAAAAATATGTTTTTCTGATGGTTTTACTGTCAAAAGTGATGCTGAAGGCATGCTATTGAAATGCAATAATTGCGAAAAATCTCACAAAGCCTCCTAAAGACTGAGCGGTATTACTGCCCCCTAGAGGAACATGATGCAGTTGCTCTGAGTGAGATTGACATTCAAAATGTAAATAAATTCATTTAAATTCATACAGTGTTCAGTCTCAACTTCACAGGGTGTGTCCTGTTACCTGGACCTAGAAGAACATTTCCATGCAGGTTTTTCTCTCATTTGTAAATCAGGGTAAATGCTATTGAATTAAATTCAAATCTGATAATAAATTCACTTAAAATACATACAGTTTTCTATCTCAACTTCAAAGGGTGTGTGTTGTTGCTGGCTCCTGGATGAACATTTTAAGATTGGTTTCATTCACAGAACTGTAGCACAAGGCAAGCTATTGATATTCAAAGAAAGACATAAGCTCAATGAAAATAAATAAAGTGTTCTAACTCAACTTTAAATGCTGTGTGTCGGTACTGGTTCCTAGAAGAACATTTTAAGGTTAGTTTCATCCAGGAAACAATAGCATAACGTGTTATTGAAATGCAACAATTGAGAAAAATCTTGCAAAGCCTCCTAAAGACTGAGTGGTATTACTGCCCCCTAGAGGAATATGAGGCAGTTGTTCTGACTGAGATTGACATTCAAAATGTAAATAAATTAATTTAAATTCATACAGTGTTCAATCTCAACTTCACAGGGTGTGTCCTGTTACTTGGACCCATAACAACATTTCCATTCATATATTTATGTCATTTGTAATTCAGGATAAATGGTATTGAATTACATTCAAGCCTGTTAATAAATTAATTTAAAATACAGTTTTCCATCTAAATTCCAAAGGGTGCGTGTTGTTGCTGGCTCAAAAAAAAAAAAAAAAAATTGTTTGTTTGTTTGTTTAAAAAACAATGTTATTATCCAATTAAATAATCGCACATGGTTCCCCACATGCGATGTTCACATACAAACACACATAACTCTGATTGGCACGCAGCAAATAAATAATGTGTTACATCTTATGTGGTTACATCTAAAATTAATTTATTGTTCTGAAATAAACCTACGCTTGGGATGAGATAATCAGCTCTTTCACCAATTGCAGTATGGGTGACCACCTGGTTATTGCTGTCACAGGGCATAGATGTGAGTTGTAAAAGATATATTTTTACTACTGTTATACCATGTAAATATTGATTTAAATTATTTGTAAAGCATGTTTGCTTTGTTGGATCATAATGTGTTTTAAATCGCTAATAAGCTTTGTTAATTTTAGTTAAAATGAATTAAACAGGCTTGAATTTAATTCAATAGTATTTAACCTGAATTACAAATGACATAAATATATGAATGGAAATGTTCTTCTAGGTCCAGGTAACAGGACACACCCTGTGAAGTTGAGATTGAATACTGTATGAATTTAAATTAATTTATTTACATTTTGAATGTCAAACTCAGTTAGAACAACTGCCTCATATTCCTCTAGGGGGCAGTAATACAACTCAGTCTTTAGGAGGCTTTGCGAGATTTTTCTCAATTGTTGCTTTCAATAACACATTATGCTATTGTTTCCTGGATGAAACCAACCTGTTCTTCTAGGATCCAGTAACGACACACAGCATTTAAAGTTGAGTTAGAATACAAGTTGAGTTGAGTTGAGCTTATATCTTTCTTTGAATATCAATAGCTTGCCTTGTGCTACAGTTCTGTGAATGAAACCAATCTTAAAATGTTCATCCAGGAGACAGCAACAACACACACCCTTTGAAGTTGAGATAGAAAACTGTATCTGTATTTTAAGTGAATTTATTATCAGATTTGAATTTAATTCAATAGCATTTACCCTGATTTACAAATGAGAGAAAAACCTGCATGGAAATGTTCTTTTAGGTCCAGGTAACAGGACACACCCTGTGAAGTTGAGATTGAACACTGTATGAATTTAAATGAATTTATTTACATTTTGAATGTCAAACTCAGTCAGAACAACTGCCTCATATTCCTCTAGGGGGCAGTAATACCACTCAGTCTTTAAGAGGCTTTGCGAGATTTTTCACAATTGCTGCTTCAATAACACATGTTATGTTATTGTTTCCTGGATGAAACCAACCTTAAAATGTTCTTCTAGAAACCAGTACCGACACACAGCATTTAAAGTTGAGTTAGAACACTTTATTTATTTTCATTGAGCTTATGTCTTTCTTTGAATATCAATAGCTTGCCTTGTGCTACAGTTCTGTGACTAAAAGCAACATAAAATGTTCTCCTAGGAGCCAGCAACAACACACAACATCTATATTTGAAAAATTAGTCTATATGTATTTTATACAAATTTATTATCACATCTGAATCTCAATAGCATTGTTTTTGCATCACTTATAACAGTAAAACCAACTGAAAGCAGTAATAGATCACACTATTTTGAATTTGGGATTGAATATTATGGTTTTTCCTCAAAATGTAAAACTTCTTTTTTTTTCTTAATAACATTACTATTACCACTACCTTTATTCTTTCCAATATGTAACATTTACAGTGTTTTTACCAGGTGAGACTGAGTGTGTGTATGTTTCAAAGTTTTGTGTACACAGTTTGTTCGCCTTTTTTCAAGAGTAAAGCAGATGGATGGAAAAATTGAGCATATTTCCTCTTCGTTTTGTACTTTGTGGACAGTCCCTATCTGCTATTTTACGTTACAAAATGAATAGGTTTCTAATACATTAAAGCAGATTAAACACAACTACATTGTGTGTCCTCTTCTACTTTTTCAAACAATTCGAACACAACTTGTATTTTGTTCTTATACTGAATCGTTATTGATCTATTGAAGTATTTTCGAAGCTGAATCTCTGACGAATGTCAAACGTCCAACGTCAAACCAACTTTATATCGGTAAGCTAACTCAAGTGTGAAAGTGCTAATGAGTTAATGAGATGTCATGAAGTGTGATGATTAAGTGTCAATAAGTTCAAAAAGTGTTGAAATGATGAGTTAATGAATTATTTGAAATGTATGATATTTGCTGTTGATGTTTGAATTGGATATTAATTGTTCTGCAGTTTATGCAAGGCTGGGTTTTTTTCCTATGTTTATTTCTACGTGATCTCCTGCGAGAGGTTACTGTTTTGTGACATATTTATGGTGCGTTCAAGTCATGTCGGAAAGATAGTATTTACGAGCAGAGCCGACATGAACGCCACCACAATGTCGTAAATACCAGTGGGAAGCTCGTAATTTTCTTTAAGCTCCGATCTGTACGAGTTGGGGGCGTGTCAGTCAGAAACATAGTGAAATACAGTGACATTGTCAGGCTTTTTTATTTACAATGAAGTAAGCTGATTACCAGCAAAAATACGATGGCATCACAATATAAAAATGTAATATGTAACAAAGTTTACAGTGGCTTCATAAATTAATTTAAAAACATAAAAAAAGCAACATACAACTAATGCACATTCTTTGCTCTACATTTTTTAGAAGCAGATGTGTTGTTATTTTGTGTAATTAATTTAGAGAAGGCACACCGCCATCATACTCAGACGAAAGTGACTTGAACGCACCGACAGTCTATTTATAAAACTTTTCCTTCTATCACTTTGAATGTGAATGTGGTTTGAATGAAGTCTGTGTTTTGCAGTGATAGTCCCTAAGACAGTTCTTTTCATTTGAGAAGCACAGGCGAACATGCACTTGATGCAGTGTATTTGTGTATCCACTACTGCAGTGTCTGCAGCATCCTCTCTTCGGCTTTACTGGTAAATGTGCAATCATGTCTTTGTGTACATCCAGTGGGGGGTGGTCCAATGACATCTTGGCATTCTGAAATGTTAAAAAATAGTTAAAAGTTAAAAATAAATAAGAGAATAATACATATGGGTCTTATATTTTAGTAGATAAACTGAAAGAAAAACAAATAAACTACAAGGATACAGGGAGTTTCAGATACTACTCTGGATGATGGCGTTTCAAATTCCACAGACAGTTTATTCCTATGTTTAATTATTGTCTAAACTAAACTAAGTACAAATTTAACAGAAAAGCACATTTAGAACTTGGTAACAATGAATCATCTAACAGTTTAAATTTCAATTTGTGACCATGTGAGAAGTGCAGTGTCCTTATGTGATGTGTAGGAGCACATGCTATTTTGACTACCACTCTAGCCCAACGTTGTAGAATAACTAAATATAAAATAACTAAATATATCTGTGTTCTAGACATTGTAATAAACACACAAAAAATGTAAATAATTTTACTTACTTGAATCTTGACAAATCCATTCATGTAAAAAAAAAAAAAGGAGATGAGATTGATGCGAAGTTTGCAGTGTGATGGAATTTTTGAACTAATTAATAATGAACTAACATTTCTTTTCTTATACAGGCCTAATAATAATAATAATCTAACCTTGAAATAGAGAAACAGTCACTAGGACTGAGTATTGTGATTCAGAAACATTCTGCTGTGCTGGCTAGACAGCATCCTTTTGAGGATAAAAAATAGTCTTTGAGAGGTTGTTTTAACCTATTGAGTAATCTGAACTATTAACCCTGAGACATTTTTTGATGATCTTGTGATTCAGTTGTTCTAATCTAAATTTACTCCGGCAGTAAGCGGGACAGAGGAACTGAGATGTTTTTCTTAAATCTAAACCAATCATATTGAGACTGATGATAATGAGTAATAGATCATGCCATGCTGACTATGAAGTGTACCTGAAATCCTATAAACATGTTGTATTCCTTTGTTCGAGAGATTCTCTGGAATGATGAGAACTCTCCCGGCCGTGATTAAAGCATATTCTGAGGCATAGACTGAAGTCTGTTTGGTTTTTAGGCTGCAGCAAACAATTAAGCACTAGAGAACTCTTTCCATACCATAGTGATAGTGTTTAGTGGTGAGGAGCACTAAAGAGCTTAAGATCAGGTGATAGTGCCGGTGGGGAGTCACCCCCGGAGCACTAAACCCCCCACTAAAGACAGGCCGGCACCTCGGCCGGATCGTAAGGTGATAGTACTCTGAAGTACGTCAGTAGAGTATAAATTTATGGTGTTGGTGTCAGGGACACCCAGGTTTAACCAAGTCTAGTAGGTGCGTAGGGAAAAATCTACCACAGCAGGTAGAGTGAGTTCATGGTCAGATGACCTATAAACACTTATTCTATCCAATAGCATTGTGAGGACAAACAATAGAACCCATTAACTATGTAAATGTGGTCTTGAGAGAGAAAAAAAAAACATTTGCAAGCCTTTTTTTTTTTTAAAGGTGCCCAAGAATGCTTTTTCACAAGATGTAATATAAGTCTAAGGTGTCTCCTGAATGTTTCTGTGAAGTTTCAGCTCAAAATACCCCATACATTTTTTAAATTAATTTTTTTTAACTGCCTATTTTAGGGCATCATTAACTATACACTGATTTTTTTCAGCACGCCGCCCCTTTAAATCGCGTGCTCCCTGCCACACGAGCTCTGGACTATATTACAGCGCATTTACAAAGTTCACACAGCTAATATAACCCTCAAATGGATCTTTACAAGATGTTCGTCATGCATGCTGTGTGCATACATCGCAT
>JAOTNS010002629.1:0-22021 GCA_028476615.1 Culter alburnus
TGTAAAACGCCACTGTGACCTTCATTCTGTTAAAATACTCTCTTTAATGTGAAAATCCAACTATTACTATATCGATTTTTTCTCCTAATGAATCAATTCATCAAAAAAACCACCACAAAAAAAAAAAACACTCTTCATTAATTGAAGAAACGTAATTTCAGATCTTACCAAACAAAAAGAGTGAAAAGGCTACACAAAAACAGCCATGAATATACAGTATGGTATACAATGTGTGCAAAAATGGTTTATATATTAAAGAAAAACACAGTGACAGTGACATTTAAAGGGATAGTTCACCCAAAAATGAAAATTTGATGTTTATCTGCTTACCCCCAGGGCATCAAAGATGTAGGTGACTTTGTTTCTTCAGTAGAACACAAATGAGACTTTTAACTCCAACCGTTGCCGTCTGTCAGTTGTATAATGCATGTCAATGGGAACTCCATCTATAAGAGTCAAAAAACACGACAGACAAATTCAAATTAAACCCTGTGGCTCGTGACGACACATTGATGTCCTAAGACACGAAATGATCGGTTTGTGTGAGAAACCGAACAGTATTTATATCATTTTTTACCTCTAAAACACCACTACGTCCAACTGCGAGGTCTGATCACGCTCTGACAATGGCAGTGATGTCTCGCACTCATTGAAGCAAAGCGCGAGACATCACTTCCGTCATCAGAACATGTTTTTTGACCTCACTAACTGGATGTAGTGGTGTTTTAGAAGTAAAAAATGATATAAATACTGTTCGTTTTCTCACACAAACCGATCGTTTCGTGTCTTAGGACATCGATGTGTCGTCACGAGCCGCAGGGTTTAATTTGGATTTGTCTGTCGTGTTTTTTGACTCTTATAGATGGAGTTCCTATTGACACGCATTATACGGCTGACAGACCGCAACGGTTGGAGTTAAAAATCATCATTTGTGTTCTACTGAAGAAACAAAGTCACCTACATTTTGGATGCGCTTGGGGTAAGCAGATAAACATCAAATTTTCATTTTTGGGTGAACTATGCCTTTAAAGGGTTATTAATTACTCACCCTCATGTTGTTCCACACCCGTAAGACCTTCGTTCATCTTCAGAACACAAATTAAGATATTTTTGATAAAATCTGATGGCTCAGTGAGGTCTGCATTGCCAGCAAGATAATTAACACTTTCAAACGCCCAGAAAGCTACTAAAGATGTATTTAAAACAGTTCATGTGATTACAGCGGTTCAACCTTAATGTTATGAAGCGACGAGAATATTTTTTGTGTGCCAAAAAAACTAAATAACGACTTTATTCAACAATATAGTGATGGGCGATTTCAGAACACTGCTTCATGAAGCTTCGAAGCTTTACGAATCTTTTGTTTCGAATCAGTGGTTCGGAGCGTGTGTCAAACTGCCAAAGTCACGTGATTTCAGTAAACGAGGCTTTGTTACGTCATCAGTGTTTCGAAATTTCAATAGTTCACCACTGGGGGGCGTCACTTTGGCAGTTTGATACACGCTCCGAACCACTGATTCGAAACAAAAGATTTGTAAAGCTTCGAAGTAAAACAGTAAACACGTCACTGTCTTGCTGTTGTAATTAACTTCCAGAATTTAGCATACACCTCCAACATTTCACACATTATTGTATTATTCCGCCATATGCCATAAGCATCAAAATCGTGACGTGCACATCCGCGATAGTCACGTCACAGGGTTTGCAATATCAAGTAACCAATAGGGATCGTTAATCCGTACGGACCAGACACCACGGTTCAAAAAGCACGGGATTCTCGGATTCTCAAAGTTTGACCATGAAATCAATGAACAATTAAAGTTGATCATTTGAACATGTTTTAGGCCCTGTCAGTTTAAACATTTGAGCGCACAAAGACGTGAAAGAGAACTCAATTCTCAACGTGCGGCTGTTTTCTGTCCGCACACATGCAGAGCCACGCAGATGCACGTGAACACTGAATGCCATCCTCTTCTACGTCTATTTGTGCCTGAACGAACAATAAAAACTCGAACAATAAAAATCGTTTGTGGCTCTTTAATGTTTGTGACAGATTGCTGTAGCGCCTCAGCTCAAGAGCCTTGTGAACCGATCATCTCTTCCTACTAGTTAATTTATAGCATCAAATAAACACGAATGAACATGAGAAGGAATGTTGTTTCAAACACGGAAAGACGTTAGTACACACCATTTTTCAAGTTAAAGTCCACTGAGGTTAAAGGTGATAGAGAGGATTTTTTCGTCGACTGAGAATACAAAGACTGTTACTGAGTTTTTGAAATGAGCGCATGCGTAAGAACAGCCCCCCTCCTTCATAGCTCATTTTAAAGGAACGCCTCCCAAAACTCATAAACACTCCTATTGGAACACGAGTGTTTACCACCGGCATTCGCTGTGTCGTGTTTTTTGGATTCATTATGTCGGACTCACCGCAGGTAACTCATAATCTGCAGTTGTTATTCCTGTCTCCTGACAAAAACATTGCATGCGGCACCTGTGGAGTGTGGAAAGTTACTGGAGCACGCAGCCGTGCTCGTCTCTCACAAGGAACGTCACGGCAGTGATTGACAAGCCAGAGGGCCAATCGTTTACGCGATGATCGCGTAAACGATTGGCTGATGTTTTTAAGGCCCTACCTCGTGCACAGATGATGTATATTAATATTATTACTTTCAGTGCACCTAATAAATAGTCTTTTATCAGTTAGTAAAGACAGTTTCAAGTAATATTGCAAAAATGTATAAAACAAAACATCCTCTTTAGCACCTTTAATCTTCTAACTCCTGACTGCTTTGTCAGACAAAATGGCGGATTCGGCTTTATGATCAGTTAGATCGCTTGTCAATCAAACTCCCGGCGAAGGGTCAGTTGCTTATGGCTTAGGTGAACCAAACAACTGAAAAAGAAAACCGGGCATTGGTTAAGAGGTTAGTGACAGCAGCCTAATATTCCTGCTGCTTTCTGTGTCATGAATGTAAATCAAACTACAGAAGACAAAGAGAAAAATCACTTTTGTAGTTTTAACAGATTAGGTATATTTAATTTATACAGTGAAGATTATGCAGTGTTATTTTTCATTTGATGATTCAGTTTCTGTACCTGAATACTGATAGACTTACCTGAAAAATATAAAGCACTATTTATTTTATTTGCATCTTTGCTCTATTATATTTATCTATGCTTGTAATTTGTTCATTATTTTCTATGCTTATTCACTCACCTACAAAATCACCTCAATCATCCAAGAATGATTCATTCTTTCCAAATAGAGCTATTCAAGTCACCTGGTGATTTTTTTTCACTTCGCAATATATATCGCAGAGAAACAAAATATCGCAATGTCAGTTTTTTTCCCCCAATATCGTGCAGCCCTAACACACACACACACACACAGATGCATTGAGAGATCCCCAAAGACACTCCTCATGCAGATGCACGGGGCAGCGGAATAGTGGTCGCTAGGCAACAGCTAATGGGGACCTCAACAAACAATAAACAATAAACCTGACACTTGCAACAATCCATACACACACCCTCACTTCCCACTCACTCATAGCCCTGGGCAGCGGAGGGTAATGTCTAGGTGAATGGCCTGCCTCTCTTCATTTTCTTTGACTGTCAGTCCTCATCCGGAGAACAGACTGATCCCCTCGGGCTGCCCTGCACTCCCACTCAACCACTGTCAACACATACACTCACACACACACACACACACACCTGTTGGTCAAAGGCTCACACAAATACACACAGAACAAATGGGCATATTTATATAGACATATTTACGCATAATGATACAACACACAACATATTTGAATCCATAGGTGCACAAACGCACACACTAAATTTCTGACATTGGCAGTCCTCTGCTGTTTTAATAACAAGCACCACTGCCTCAGAAAAGACTGATTAATATGTTGATTACTCATATGAGGTCATGCACAACAAACACACATACTCACGTTTATTAAGTATCTAAATGAGGACATAGCACAGACTTCTATTATTTTTATAAAAAAGCTGATTGCATTTACCACAGACTAGCTCTTTTTTTTTTTTTTTTTGCCATTTTTAAAACAAAGACAAGGAAAATATTTATTAAAATGTCCCTATTATGCTGTTTTAAATGTTCCTAATTTAGTTTGAAGGTCTCCTACTATAGGTTTACATGTACCCAAGGTCAAAAAAACACTATTTTTTATCATAATATAAACTGCAGCATCACCTCTTTTCTTACAGTGTCTGAAACAGTTCAATAAAGGATTCAATCTCTCTAAATTCTAAACTCCTCCTTCCCGAGAGCCTACCCTGCTCTGATTGGTCAGATGGCTCAGTCTGCTGTGATTGGTTTACCGCTTACAGCGCGTGTTGGAAACAAAACAGTCATTACCATACCTGAATTTTAGCTTCGTCAGCACTTGAAAACACAGTAGGAGTTCAACGACTTTATATTTTTTTTAAGTCGACATTTATGTGATGAAAATCGACATCGACTTGTCGCTGATGATGTCATTAATGAACAAATAAGCCTGAATCTTGAACTGACAGCTGAGACTCAAACACGTTGCCTTGTGCACAGCTATGGCATACGACACAGCGTTGCCCATATGACTATTGCTCCTACATAACAGCTCATTTTTATCAGTCTTGTCTTTGGGTCGTTATATTTCGCACAAATTTCTAAATCAGATACAGATAAAGTAGCACAGTAAGGACTACATTTATATGAATGCATTAGTGAGAGAGCGATTGCGTGTGTGAATTAATTCTACCTGGCAGCGTCGCTCTACTAAAAGTGAAGCTGTGGGTTTTAGTTACTAAGAAATATATGCTAGAACCTTTCAGTTTCTAAGTTATTTTATGAGAAATCACAGAACAATGTTGACAACACATTTCCACACTACTATTCTGTGCGTGCGATTTGTGCGTGATGTACTGTTTAATATTGTTGAATCATCATTACTCAGATTGATTCTACATCACTGATGTTAAAGCAACATTGAAATTTACAAAAATGTGAATGAATATGCACTTATTTGTCATTTTGTAAACCTAGCGTAAATGTGGACTTAAAATACTTCTTATGCTGTTGCGCCCTCTATAGGACCAGCGACTAGTCAACGTCAAGCTTAAAGCGTCATGGAAATGCATTAAAGTCCACTAGTCGGTGCAACCCCTAATACACAGTGATACGAACAGTAACAACGTTTGTTTTAAATTATCAATTCAAGCCCGAATCCTCATCCTTTGGAAGCACAAGAAGTGGATTTGCTTTTGCAGCACAGAAAACAGCGTCTTCTCGACATATCGACAACATGAACCAAATTCTTCCAGTCCTCAGCTACCACTACAGTGTTTAAGGGTGGGTCAAAGTAGGGGTTGTGGTAACACTTTATTTTAAGGTGATGTAGTTACATGTTACAGAAATAGAAATAACAGTACATTATGCATAATTACAAGCAACTAACCCTAAACCAAACCCTAACCGTAAATGTATAGTAGGTACATGTAGTTATTACTCAGTAATTATTTAAGTACAATGTAACTACATCACCTTAAGATAAAGTGTAACTAACGTTGTTCCCGAGCAGCCAGTAACGACCATCGCCTGACATTATGCGAATTTGTTACAAAGGTTTGAGCAGAAGGTAAGACTGGAATTACTGATGACTCATTTCAGGCCATTCAGAATTGGTTCTTTCCTTTGGGAAACTCCATTTGTAATGCACTTTAATCTTTGAAACTTTGCAGACCTTTTACAATCATAAACAGCTATATTACACACTACATGAAACGTAATATCCAAAAAGATATACCAGTGGCACTTTGATCTCTTTCTTTGGTTCCCATAGGGAGGCTGTCACTTAGCTCACTTTAAATGAAACAATTCACACACATCATTCACAAAAAGATAAAACCACACCAAGGAAACAAAACACTTTAGATTGCTGTAGATTGTGGTTTCATTTCAGAACCTCCATCAAGAAAGAGAACTGAGACGCTCTGATTTCAAGCCAGCAACTTAACTTGTTAATAGTTAAACATACACAAATAGTCCTCAATAATCCCCATTGCTTTTCACTTTAAATCAAAGGGTACAATGTGTGAATCATAAGAGAGTTGACTGGTTCAGTTCATGGCCTATAAATACAAAAAATGGGAAAAACATTTCCCAAGGCTGAGTAAAAATGTACTCATGCACTCTTAAAAAATAAAGGTTTCAAGTGGGGTTTTCGCAGCAATCTCATAGAACCATTTGTGGTTCCCCTAAGAACCTCTTGATGAAAGTTCTTAAAAGAACCATTTTTTAGTGTGAAAAATATTTAAATAATCTGAAGAACCTTTGGTTACACTTTATTTTAAGGTGTCCGTGTTACAGTGTAATTATATATTTATGTACTGAGTAATAACAATTAAAAACATATTACTATAGGGTTAGAGCTAGGATTAGGGTTTGTTTTATGCTTAGTTGCATGCAATTATGCATAATTTATAGTTATTACTATAGTAACTACATGCAATATGTGTAACAAGGACACTGTCAAATAAAGTGTTACCGAACCTTTTTTCCCACTATAAAGAACCTTTTGTGTAATGGACCAAGACTCTATGGATGTTAAAGGTTTTTCATGGAACTATAGATGCATATAAAGAACATTAATTTTAAGAGTGTGCGTAGCATGAGAGACATGTACTGTTGGCATGTTAAGCTGACTAAATACTGGATAATATTGGCCTTTACTGGATAATATTGGCCATTTCCTTTCAATATTTTTTCTATAAATTTTCTCTGTTCATAATTTTTTTTTTTTTTTTTGCTACACTCAAGGTATTCTATGATTACCTTATCCATGATGGATACGGTGTGTCTTCCAATTATTTGTCAAAATGAGATACCTTGGGAGAAACATGTTGTGAATACACCTATGATATCAAATAAGTAGGCAGCTAACTAGCTGAGAGAGAGAGAAGGCAAGTGAAAATCTGCTGATGAATCTGTTGGACCTGTCCTCTGCACAGAAGGTGACCCTGACTCCCCCTCTATCTTTCTCTCACTCATGTTTTAAATTCTCTTCTGTTTTAAATTTCTTTCTTTTCTATTTACACAACTGGATAAACAGTGTGTTATTCAGCTGTTATAATTCTTCAATATACAAAACTGTATATATATATATATATATATATATACAAATACAAATACATATACAATACATATACAAATATATATATATATATATATATATATATATACAAATGATTCACTTCATTAAAGTTTTGTGTTAGCATGTAGTAAAGTAGATAAAGGTGTGTTCATGCAATGTCTGAATTATTGTAATTACAAGATTCCAACTAAAAAGCACTCATTTCCTTGTAGAATTTGTAATTACAACTTCTAATCTCTGATATTTCTGAGAGCTACAGCTTTTACCACCTGATCATGCAGAAAAAAACTCAAAATGGTGGCAGCTTCATTGTCGATTTCAAACTGTGTTGCAGCCCTTACTGGTCTCCATAATGGACTCTAAAGCCGGGGACACAGTTAACAACAAGCTAAAACATTCTAAGACTGAGATCAACACACAAAGACTGTTTCCTTCAACTGAAGCAGATTTAAATACTTACACACTGAATTTAAATAAACACCGACTGAACGCAACTGGCTCTGACTTGGTGCATTTGGGCATGATCAGTCGTAAGTATCAAATTACATTCATAAATGGCCTTACAATCGTTAAGTGTGTCCCTGGCTTAAATGGACTCTGCATAATGGACTTTTTTTTTTTTTTTCTATGTTTTGTAATATACTTGCAATGTTGCCTCATAATATGGCAAAAAAGGCATCTTAGAAGGCATAAACTGCCTTCATATTGTCCATTGCTGTCTATTTAGGCAGTTCACTAGGTTCTTGAAGCATTACTGAACATTTCTGGTCTTAAATATCTTTGCAATGACACTCTTAGTTATTCAAATGTTGCCCAGTTCCTGCCCCTTTATTAAAATTATTCTTCCTATTCTTCTTCCGCAGCCCAATTCTGTCAGACCCGGGCATTTCCCCTGAGGACAATGCGGGATGAGGCAGCTTAAAATTACCTCCCTAAATTCTCATTCTTTCTCTATTATTTCTCTCCTCCGTTCCTCTGCCAGTATCCTCTCTTGAACCCATCTCTCTATCCTGGCATTATGAATGACGGATCTTTTATGAATGGCTGATTACATGTAAGACAAGAAAAGAGCGATGGTCAGGTGTCTCCGAGCAGGTTGAGGTATCGCCTGACACAGAGTCCACAGAGACCCAGCATTTATGAGGGCTGGATATTTAGAGGAGCAAATCTCTAAATCCTTTCAGAGGTAGAGAATGAAAAGAACAGAAAAAGGGGGAGGATTAAAGACTGAGAGGAGAAGAAAAAGAGAGTGGGACTGTGGGAGGGTCACCGGTGGGGTCAGAATTACAGCTACTTTACCCTATCTTACCTCCACATTCACTCTCCAGCAGAAACCCTTGAGGATTACACACCTGAACACACACACACACACACACACACACTCATGCACGCATCTACACACATGTAAACCCTTCAAAAATGGATTTAAAGCCTGATGCCATAGGAGGAACTTTTTATGTTCTGTAAGGTTGTGGATAAAACAATATATGCGCTGGGGATTAAAAAAAAAAGTAGTCTTTAGCTGGGGACCGGAAGGCCGGAGGCAGAATAGCTGCTCTGAGTCAGTGGAGGAGGAGCCGTAGAGCCGGATGGAACCAGCTGAGCCGACACTAACAAACTGGATGGCTTACTTAGAAGAGGAGGGAGTGAGAGGCTGGTTGAGACCATCGGCGAGGAAGGAACCTTGGTGCTAGGCAGAATCAGCGGTGAAGAAGAAGACTTGGAGCCATGCCGGACTGGTAAAGATGAAGGAGAAGACAAAGAAGACTTGGGGCTGGGCAGAACCAGCGGAAACAAGGAGACTCAGATGCTGGACAGATCTAGCTGGGGAGGAAGGACTTGGGCACAGGAAGTCATCAGGTAATCTATCACTCCAGACTGAGGAAGACTGAATTCAGATTCTGGAGGATGGGGGTGACCACTCACTTCTTCATTCAGCTCCACCAAAACTCCCACTGGGATGGATGTATGAACTGGCTCAAACACCTGATCAGACTGGGTGGCAAGGTCGAGCTCCTGGAAGGATGTGTGGCCTCTGGTGGGGGCTTTGTTGTGGGCATAGGCTCTGGCTCTGTGTCTGCGGTGGGCTCAGGATCCGTGGTGAGTGTGGGTTTAAGTTCTGGCTTTATGATGTCCACTAGAGGATTTAGGGCCGGGATGGCTGGAATGTGCACAGAGATTGTACTTGGCACAGAGATGGCTTCCTCTTGCTTCTTCCACAGTGAGGAGAGAACCAGTTATCCACAAAGCATAGGAACATCTGGATTCCCCCATGGGCTCCAAAAACACATCTTCAATGGGCTTTTCAATTCCAGTTTACCTGGTTGTAGAAAGTCCACTACAAAATCTTCCAATGGTCATTCTCCCTGATATAGGGAAAGGCGCTGATCAGTCATGGTTTCCATAAAAAAATTAAGCATTACAACTGTTTTCAACATTGATAATAATAATAAGAAATTTTATGATGCAGCAAATCAGCATATTCTAATGATTTCTGAAGGATATTGTGACACTGAAACCTGGTGAAATGAAAATTCAGCTCTGCCATCACAGGAATAAATAACTGTTTAAAAAAAAAAAAATATATATATATTTATATATATATATATATATATATAATATATATATTATATATATTATATAAGAAACAAAAAAAGAAATAATATTTAATTTAACAAAATTTTACTATATTTTGATCAAATAAATGCAGAAAAAAAAGATGTTTGAAACCAACATACAAAACCACTACTAGAGTAGACAGGCATTTGTGCAATGGAACTTCTGACTCCAAATCTTAACCTTAACCTTACCCGTAACTGGCATACAGCCCTTGTGACATCTAGCCCCAGTCTCCACTATAGTGAAAAATGCTTCTTGTCAAGAAACAGCTGCAAAAGCCATAAAAGAAATAAATCTGCACACATATGCTCGAGCTACATCGCAAACAACACATCGACTAGTAGCACAATCTCCTGTACATTGATCTTTCTGTGCATCAGCTGCAGCACCAAATGCGTGAGGTGGACGGGGAGTTTGTGCTCATCAAAATTCAATTGCGGGTCAATAATGCATGAGCCAACAGGGTTCGACTGAAGCAGAACAACCGAATGTGCAGACGATGAGAAGACAGACCACAATACATTTGCACAACACAAGCTGTGATTACATGCCTAAGGGACGAGCATTGTTTACTTATAGCAAAATGCATGGCTATCAATGCCAATTTCAGTGTTTTTTGAAAAGCTTTCCATTTAAATTGCGTCGAATTGAATTGAGGTGGGCCGTAATGACATTACAGCAGAGCAAATGAAATAGAGACAGGGAAGAGCCCCTGATAGGATGGAGGGTGCAGATTTGTGGCTAAGAGAGATGAGCAGATAGAGATGGAGAGATAGAGGTGATGGAGGACCACTTGTGGCCTGAGGTGATGGATGAAGGGATTGTCACGGGGCAGGTGTCGCGGGTTTGCCCTCTAATGATTTTTCTCTCCTTTCCGCAGTGAAATACGTCCCTGTCTGCCGAGCACTGGCGATATATTCCCGTTTTTTCTCTCTCTCAGCTCTCTGACTCACTTTTTCTTTACATGATGCTCTCGGTGCCTCTTTGACATGCAAACACACACATATGCAGTCTCAAGCAGAGTGGAGAGGTTATGTGTTTGGCAGGATTGTTCGGTGAGAATGTGGTGCAGTGAAAGCCTCCAGCAGAAGAAGCAGCATCTCTCTCTCGCTCTCTCTCTCTCTCTCTCCTCCGCCAGGGATGTGGGCGTCTGCTTGCATTACTACCTGCTCTGAGCCCAACCACCTCACTTCATTGACACGAGCTGCCTGCCAGAACAATCCAAAGCTCTATTTCTAAAGCAGACTGCAGCGTTTCAAGTGCCTCATTGGCTGTTTAGATTCTTCTGTAGGATTCATTTGGGACTGCGGTACATGGGCAAAACAGGGCTAACTTTTATAATATTGTTTTAACTGTTTAGAATATATAACTTAAAAAAAAAAAAAAAAATCTGACTGCAAACTTTTGAACAGTAGTTTATAAATTAACTATATATAAACTAACTATAACTAACTATGGACCATTTTTTTCATTGAACTTCCTGTAAAAAAAATACCCCATAACATTATGTACTGTAATATTTTGATCATATGTTCCACCCCTACATGGTACTTCATGGTACTTTGTCCAAAAACAAAGTAGCACCATGGTACTTATTGTGCATTTTGTAATGTCAACTTGCCCAAACAGGCTCTGTTTACATCTGGTATTAAGATGCGTTTTGGTAAATCAGATCACAAGTAGACGAGGGAAACACATTCCCATTTGCATATGAATTTGCCTGGAGATTATGGAAAAACATACAGAGAGCATCAGCTTTCATTTCTACTCTGACAGCCACAAGACCACACCGAACCCTGTGAGTGCATGTTGAACATTACTGAGAACAATAGTGAGAGAACATTGTGCTTGGTACATTTTTCGCCTTTAACCCAAACTTGGGCCTTCAGCCAACAAAGTTTAAATCCTATCTGGCAGGCGCGCTTCCCATAATGTTTATGCATTAGGTCAGTAGGCGGAGAGTAGTCTTTTGTGGCTGTTCGAACACATTCGACCACATGAGCGTCTACACTTCGAAAGCAATCCAGTCGAATGCATTTTCGACTACCTCTGGAAGTGGTCGAAAGTGGAGCTCAAAGCGTTTTAGACTCGTTTACACCTATATTTGGTGTCGTCCTCTTGTGATCCGATTGACCAAAACTCGTCTTAATACCAGGTGTACAGTCAGAGCAATCAAGCAACATTATGTATTAGTGAGTGATGCTTTAACAATTGGTCTGTATTCAGAGACACACAGGCACGTTCATACTGCCAACTGCCATACACAACAGCCTCTGTGCATCTTGTTACTCAACCTGGACTGAAAGAACAAACAGGAAAGGTTTTCATAACAACACACACAGAGAAACAGGCAGGATCACGGAGACTTTGCATGCAAACAGGTCGTGTACTGGAGAGGCGCTCTTCAAAAAGGTTAAAATATGTTAGGTGAGCTCTTGCAGTGTTTCGCCCTAGTTTGAGCAGACACAGTCCTCTTACAACAGATGGATTCAGTCTGAAAGATCCTGGTCTCTCCCTGGGAGGATTCACTAAGAATGATTTGTGCTTGTCTGTGTTACTTTAAAGCCTGATTTACTAAATGAATTATGCAAATGAGGTAACAGCACAAACATGGTCGAGTATGTGCTGAACGCAAAACAGGTAAAATGTCTGTACTAAAAAAAAAAAAAAAAAAAACATGGAATAGTTTATTATTAACCATTTGCATCTATCTTATTTGAATCACAAAATCATATTTTTAAACTACATTTTTTCAAATAACTTAAAATCAGCAGTTTCATTTATGTATACTAACAAATATGCATCACATTAGGTTTATTGAATGGGCATTTTATGTGCAATGCAAATGCATAAATCTTAAATTTAGGCCTAAATATTTCTAAGTGTGTTGTAGACACAGCAGATTACCACAATCTGACATAATTTAAATGGCACAACACTACTTATTTTTGATGTGTGAGATTAATGTGAAACTGTTAAAGTCACAATAACTTTTCTATTGTCACGTATATCCTAATGAAACGGATTTTCGAACAAGGAAAAATGTAGAACGGGACATGATTTTGTCCTTGGGGAATTGATTGGATGGCTGGATGGTCGTGGTTTGAAATTGCTGTGATGTCATGTGAGTGACAGTTTGATCCCGCCCTCACGACATCAGAGAAGAGATGTCGATGCAAGAGGAAGGGGAAGCTATTTTGGCACATGAAAAAAGAAAATAAGGTACACTACACAATGTACACTGATAAATAATTTTAAATAAACACTGCAAGAAGTGACCATTCCTGAAATGATGTTTTGCTTACAAAATTCGGGAGGAGCAACGTTCAAATAATCATTTCAGCCAGCTGTCAACAATCAGTAATCAACATGTCTACCCAATCAGCATGAGTGAAGGCCTATATATAGAGACATAGTCGACTCACCCATTCCTCGACAGTTTCTCAGCATCCCTCCACCCCATCTCCTCACACTCTCCTGGTTATTTTACTAATCAGAAATACGGTGACTTCATGGTGACTTTAAGCTAGCACTCTTTTGTTTACGGTTTGTACATCCTCAGTCCTAGCTTTATTCGTTTTTTTTTATTATTATTTTTGAATGACAATTAAGACCACTGCCACCTGCTGGTATGGAGAGCTATTTCCTCTCATGCAGACACAGAACATACATGCTAGATGGCCAGTGGCTAGTCTTTGTGTTGTGTTTAAGAGTCCAGTCTCAAGTGATATGAGGTGACATCACTGTCTGCTTTCATCTGCGTTAGTTCTTTGATGTTGGTTTTGTGTGTCCTTTACAGTCGTCATATTGAGCAATTAAATTTTATGTTTTTCCCTACTGATTGCAGGTGGCAGGTCTCAAAAACAGGACTGGGAAGGTGAATATGGCAGGACTTTCTTTTTCTTTCACCTGGTTGATGTGTGGCTGATTACAATCAGCCATGTGTGTGTGTGTGTGACAGCACTCCAGTGATCACTGATTTAGACCTGTTTCATTAGCCTGCACTTATTCACACTGATGATACTTCATGAAAAAACGCTTCTCTGCTCGTAGCTCCTCTCGTCTAAACAAGTCTGCATGAGCCTGCTATTCATATTTAATGCCACTAAAACCAGCTGGGAATCTGAGCCAATTATCATCACTGAATGCCTCACACTCTCTCAGACCCTACTGTAAAGAGAGCGGGAATGAAGAGAGGAAAAGATGGAGAAACAGAGAACTAAGGGGCTTGTTGAGACAGCTCTCTTCCATTAGCACTGTGTCTCATTCCCTCTGGGACGTGAGGGTGAGAGAGACCAGCACTCAGGCTCACTGTTGACCACTTTACAGCATGTGTATGCTGGGACACACTGTACGCCTGCGTGCTCTTCATGGGCAGCTGGACAAGGGTGGCAGGATGTGTCTTGCGATTATGGATGGAGTACTGTAACGCACAATGACATCAAAAAAAGTTATTTCTGCTAGAAAGGATACACTAACAAGAAACTTGCCAAAGTTGCCCTGGTTTTACCATGTTTTCATGAGTTTGTGTGCCCATATAATCTTAGTGAAAGTGGTAAACAGATGTGGCTTGTTGTCTGCTACAGAGGGGCTCAAAGAGGATATTCTACTCAAGCTCCAATTGCCCCTCACCCCCCTATTACATAGGCAAAAATATACAAAATGTGCAGAAAGAACTAACAATGGGAAGTGGTAAGAGGCTGATTTTATACCTTGGTATTTATTAGAAGATTAGATGGGAATACTCATCCGAAATTACGTTAATAACTTCACTTTGTACATGTATCATGGAGGACTAATTCCATGGAATATGTATAATACTTATAATGGTACATGGACATCTTCGTACCGTAGTACTCCAACAGCACATTTACTTATACCGAATATACTGCATGCTGCCATGTTTGCTCATGGGCACTTCACTAGTAACAATTCTGAGATGTGATGTGAAAGACAGCAGACAGGGATATATCACTCCATTTCACACTTTAAAGAGCCCTCAAAACATTTGTCACTCACAAAACATCATGGGTAAAACATTTAGACAGAGAGTTTGTAGAAAGGCTATGTAGCAAAACGGTGGAAGTTCACATAATCGCTAAAATATGACCAACTTTATTTCAGTATTCTGACATTTTTTAGAGTAAAAACAGAATATTAAATGAGAAAAAATAGAGGGTGGGGTTTGATTTTACCACACCTCCTCGATATCTCTAGTTCTCAAGAGATTGACGGTTAGAGGATATTCTGCCCAAGCCGTCAAACTGACATCAACAGAGAAAGAACGCATTTCTAGATTTTGACTAAAAATACTAATTGGATTTTTCTATGAAACTTGCAGAGATTCACCACACAGTAATGTGGTTGCAGTTTATACGGACAGCATCAGCAGCTATCTGACTTTTGTTCCTCCTTCGTTCCTTAAGTAAACTATTTTCTCTGACAGTGATAGTGATCTGTGGGAGTCTGTGGGATAATAAAGGCTGTGTTTACATTAGGAACAGTATTAAAGCATCTCCTGATTCCCATCTACACCTCGCAGCTGATAGTGTCTTTAATGACAGCACAACAGCAGCTATCTGAGGCGCTCCATACACAACACAGATCAACTGAGATCCTGTTCCCTCATGGCCATTGTTTAGGTATTGAGATCATACATTTGTACTGCAAGAGCACACACTGCAAAAGCAGTTGAAACAAACACATTCCCTCACATACATACGCGTACAAACCAAACCACTATGTAAAGGTTTGGAACGACATGAGAATTTCATTTGAGTAAAATATTCCTTTTAAAAATAAGATGATATTCATACTGTGGCAAGCAAGGGTGGGCCGAGAGCCGTAGGAATGGAGCAAAACTGGCGACGTGAGGGCTAATGAGGGCCTGCCACTTTACTTTTGTTTTGTTTTTTAAATTTTGATTAAAGATTGTTGAATGTTCCTCCTTCCTCCCTGAACTTTAAACCTTGCTACATCGGTGCCAAAACCCAAAGAGGAAGGAGGGCCACCGTTTGCTGAGGCCGGAGCCTGCTACCATCCACCATGATGGGGGAGAAACCGGTGTAGCCCTCGACATCTGCCAGGGGGTGGAGGGGTATCGAGCTGTCCACCAAGGAGCGTCCAGTACCGTCGCATGACACTGCGAGTGAGGGCTTCTTGGCTGGTTGAGGACCAAGCGCCAGTGCGTCTGGGAACCGGACCAAGAATATTTTTTCTTTTCCTCCCTCCCATCTCTCATCTCTGTCTCTCCTCATCATTCTGTCTCATTTTCTCTCACCTCATCCATCCTTACCCCCAGGTGCTGCGGCCACCGTGACTGCCCCACCCAGAGGTGGGGGAGTAGAGTGCAGTCTAGAGGGTACCCCCGGCCTGCGAGAGGTGATGGGGGTATGTGGCAAGCAAGGGTGGGGCCAAGAGCTGTGGGAACTGAGCGAGGCAGGTTGCATGAGGGCTAATGAGCGTCACCTGCACACCACACCGGCCTTGAGCCTCACAGAGGAGTGCGGAAGGATAAAAGAAGGAGTGATGTCAGTGAAAGACGAGAGAGGACCAGGCCTGGACTTTACATTGTGTTTTGTTTATGTTTGTGAGGCATTCATCCATGAGGGGCTGCCGCTTTACCCATCTATCCCGCCTATCCCTGTGGCCTTTATCCTGCCCCTTCTTCCCTGAGCCTTAATCCTTGTTACACATACAATGAAGAAATAATTGAAGATGATCCAACACTTAGAAAAAAATAAGGCACCCATGCAAACAAACCGAAAATTACGAGCAGAGAGGGAGGAGAAGTCACAATGAATGAAGGAGACATTTTTGTCAGTGAGGAAGACACTGTCAGCATAGACATCAATAAAGGCAGCCACTGCATGCTCCAGCTCACTGCACTGGCTTCGGAGAAGGAGGCATTTAGCATTGAAACACTCATAATGGCTGGTCACACTCTCACGCTGTTTTCCTTAATCTCATTCTGCTCCATAATCCGTTTGACACGCCGGCCCAGCGGCAGAATTCAGCCGCAAATGAGCAGAGTATGGTGGGAAGATAAAGCACTGTCTCTAGCCTCAGACAGGAGAGGAGAGCTGCAGAGAAAAGACTGGCACCCAACGACACGTGTGAGGAGGAGTCAACAGGAAATGACATGATTACTGGTAATGTCAACAGGAGGCAACAGCAAAACAGAACCGACACTGTGCCGACACTGAAGACAGACAGTAATGAGGCCATTTTATGTAAGCAGAAAGGCGAATGTATGTAAATGCTACGTGCGAACACAAAGCTATAAAGAAACATCTGTGGTATTATGATCCAGGCAGCAACCTGCATTATGGGTAATTGCATGCAGAAACAGCAACAGCATTTGCTGTACATTAGAAGTCAGCACTCATATTCAATCCACATAATGTTGTGTTGGGGGACACATAAAGGCATGGGTCTGTGAAGGGGGCACAGTGGCTCCTAGTGAACAGCTTACATAAGCAGATGCCTTTTAAAGCAGAATCCTAACTGAACTGGAACTTCATAAGCGATTGATTTAGAAAGGTCTACATAAGCAGCAACTTTGCACGCCATGAAAGTCTCACAAAGGCTTGACTCACAATTGAATTCAATAGAGTTTGGTAGTAGCGTGTTGCTACGCTAACGTTGTAATAGAATAAATAATAAACATAAGAATATATAGTACACAAAATTATTGGTTTATTAGTCTCAAATACTGCTTTTACTGATACTTTGTGTTATTGAATGATTATCAATAAACAACATTTATCTTGCTTTGTCCACTATCTCGGATATTTTAATGGTCATAATGCTTTATGGAATTTCCTTCTCTACTAATGATAAATGTGATGGTACTTTTGGTTACATTTTGAATTTGAACAAAAGTTCAACAGACTTTTGGACTTTTTTTTTATTTCTTTTTTTTTTATCCAGCTTTAAAATAATATTCGACTGAATGTCACATGGATATGACAGACATCTTATATTTGTACCTCATGATTTTTTCCTCAAACCACAAACTTTCCACAAACTCCATCCCACATCTTATTTCGTTGGAAAACTTAATCACACAAGGTTAGTGTTGTTTGGGGGTTAGTATTTGTTTTAGCATTATATGGGAATCTAGCACTGTTTATTGACATGGTCAATGAAATCTTTAGAATTGGTGATGGGGTGGGGTATATATTCACCTTCCCAATTATTCAGGGTTTTTTTTTTTGTTGTTTGTTTTGTTTTGTTTTTTGAAAATACAATTTATTATTCAACAAGCAATATTCAGGCCATTGTTTTTTTGTAACAAATTTGCATATTCAGTGGTTTAAATTCAGTTGGAAATTCTTTCAAACTTTCCATATCCTTTCTGCTACTAGTCCTCACCAGTAGGTTGCCATTTTTTGGCATCTAACAGATGTCAAGAACTTCTAGAACAAGCTGTACAATAAAAGGTTTTTTTTTTTTTTTTTTTTTTTTCTCAATGAAAACCTAGACTTCATTTATATTATGAACTATTTTATCAAGGGAAAAAAAGATCATCTGATTGCTTGTTACTTAAAATGGCAACTCACAAAGCATGACACAAACTTTGTGTGGTAGCAAGATATTGCTGTGTATACAAAATGGATGAGAAGAAAAGCATATCACATAGAAGGGATGAAATGAGAGACTTTATCATTGAGCTTCTCATAAAATCAGCACATCTCTTCTTGGAAGCCGTAATCCCACACATGCTCAGGGAAAACACCAGAGACGTTGTGACTTCTCGTGTGATTTCTCGAGTGGGACAAACACTGCCATCTCATATGACATAGAGTTTCCCTTCCGTTCTGCTGTTTGCACAACGAAAAACCAACAACGCTCTAATTAAATTAGACATCAGCTTCAGAGACGTAAGAGGAACCGATGAAGAGGCAGAGAAAGCGAGCTGACCTCATCAGTGGCTCTGACCTCAAGTGTGTTTGAGGTCTCTCGACACACACAGGTCAATACAGGATTGCCATGACATCTGTTAGTCATATTTGACTGAAGTCTCCCTCTCAGGGTCATATAAATAAATACTGTTCCTTTTGCTCATAGTTCCCCCAGGAGAGAGCCTTAATGAGTTGCTCTGTTTAATTCTAATTCATTATAACCAGCACACACTGCTCTTAATTACCTACAGCACAGCACCTCCAGCTAAACAGCCACCTCAGTCCCTATGGATGATCCTCAATCTCAGGCAGTCTTGTGACTGCGATTGCAGATTCATCAGAGACAATTACAAGACACCCCAAATGCTAAAACTTTTGCTAGAAATTTGTCAGAGAACATACATAGCTAGTTTTGAATGGCCGTCAGTGGGCTAACTGGACCGTGCTAACTACCAAAACCTTGACTCCTTGTTTTCTGCGGCCCGATTGTACTTGGCTGATCACACAAAGGGTGTAGATTCATTTCTGATAATTGACACCCATTAAGTGGAGAGTTACTGAGCAAGGCACTCAACTTGCTTCAGGGTAATGTCGCTGCAATTATTGTACTATAAATAGCTTATAATAGCTTATAAATAGCTTTGGATGAAACATATCTACTAATTATGACAAGTATTTTTTTTATATGGAGCTCTGGTTTAAGATGTAAGATGCAAAACAAATCAAAACAACAATTCAAATATTGCAATACCTCAAATATCTAAATTTTACAGTTGTATCTGCTTCCATGTTCTGTGTCATTCAAACAAGTGATAATATCTTCAGCTCTACAGCGACGTTTCCCTTATGAGATTGTGCTGCTTATTAATGACGTTAACACTGTAATTCACAACCTGAACTAATTGTATGCTATTTAAGAGTGCAGATTTCTAGATTTCGGAGGTTTTGTACATGTCCTCTAACAGACTGTAGCCTGCAGGAAGGATTAGTTCGGTAAAACAGATCGCTGGCAGAGCATCCGGCCATCCCCCACTCAGGAGAAGAAGAGAGATGTGGGAAGACAGAAGGAAGAAAGGCTTGTCTTAACTGCCATGTTCTAGAGGCAGTCCTGAGGGACCTTAGGGAGTCTGTCTCAGCTTGTGTGGACACAGCCTGTAATAGAAATATAGAGATAATCTGACATATAGATCTGAGATGGACTGTGAAGGATAGATGGGAAAATAATTTTTTTTTTTTTTTTTTTTTTTTTTGGTGCGTGAGTTTTAGAGAGTGAGTCTCGGAGACTAAATCACCTCTCCTAGAGCAAGTACAACAGAAGACTTCGGCTCCAGCAGTGGATGAGGCACGTAAGTGCACAGAGAGAGAGGCTTCCTTCCTTTAGCACTAAGTACAGCAGAGAGAATCAGGAGGTCACAAATTGAATTAGACCGGAAGAAAGGGCCAGGCCTGGACCTGCAGGAAACAGCACTCCAGAGATTCACAATTACTGCTTGTTTGCTTCAATGTGTGTGGGACAAGAAGTGTGTGTGTCATGTATATCCATACTTATTTATGTGTTCTGTTGTATTGTTATGTCATATACAGCCAATCACAGGTCATACATGTGACATCCTTCAATGTAAAAAATAATAACTGCTTTACAAATGAACATAAATGTCCCAAAATCTGACAAGTGATTGATATTTTTTATCAATCAAAAAGGCTACAGTAAGGATTTTTTTTCTGATCAGATTTTTACTTGCCTGCAATTTATTACATTTAGTTTTAATATTTATTTTAAAAAATAATATTTATTTTTAAATAGTCTAAAAGTATTATAGATAAAGTTATATAAAGGTAGAGAGTATGTTGTTCATGTGTTTGTTGACTGACTGACTGACTGACTGACTGATTGATTGATTGATTGATTGATTGATTGATTGATTGATTGATTGATTGATTGATTGATTGATTGATTGATTGATTGATTGATTGATTGATTGATTGATTGATTGATTGATTGATTGTTGGTCGGTCGGCCTGGTAATTATTAATCAAAATGTCATATTCTATCTTAAAGTGAAACGACAGACTATTGACATATGCCAGACTTCTCAACTCCACCCATTTCTTACAATTGGCTGCAAGCTCACATTAAGATCTGCCTCCATTCAAACAACTGATTGATAGAATTACACAGATGTACATTTGAGTGTAACTGAATATCGAAAAAGTATATGGAATATGGAAAAAATATGGAAGAAAATATCTGTAGCTACTTCTAGTTCAAATAAACAAAACATAACATTTTAAAAAATGTAATAAATAGCGCTGACCCAATAGGACAAATGGCTGTTCTGTCAATCTTTCTTAAACTCTCTCACACAGGCTCTGGGCCAGCAGGGAATTTTTGGCAGTAACCTACTATGGGGGAACAAGAATAAATGATTTTGTCCATGGGGGGATTGATTGGATGGTTGTGGTTTGCTATTAGTGGATCTTGTGTAATTGACAAGTTGCCACGCCCTCGTGCCAGTAAACACATCATCAGAGAAGAGAAGAGATGAGCTGCAAGAGGGAGGGGAAGATATTTTGATTAAAGATTATGAGGCACATGAATTTAAAAAAAAATATATATATATATATTATGAGGCACATGAATTAAAAAAAAATATGTGCAAATAAAAATATTTTTTAATAAATACTGCAATATTCCATTAAAAAAAAAAAAACAATTTGTCAATTTTGATTTCATGGTGACTTTAAATGATTATCTAATACAGCCTGAAATTTTCCAGCCATGACTCCCACACATGTCCATATCCTGTGTCCCTGGAATATAGTCTTATCAGTCACTGGTTTAAAGATGTGTTGGACAAAACCCTCAGCGATAGGAGCAGATCTCAGACAGCTGTTGAGCGTTTGATCAGTAATGTGGTCTGGGGCTTGATGAAGTGATTTTTGTGTCTGTACACGCACATGCAGCTGTTTTTGACCCTCATCAGACGGCTGAAACATGAGCCGAGCCGTTTCCTCTCGAACAAAAGCAGACGTGCAACCGCTGTTCTTCAGTCTGCCGAGGGTTACGCAATCAGTTTTTCTTCTCACAAAACCAGTCCCCGTGGACATGCCGTGATTTGATTCTTACTGTCATGCTGCGTTTTAAAAGATCAACGTCAGCCTCCACCCACGACATGTACGTGCCTGAATGTGTGTGTGTTTCTCTCTCTTTTAATCTGGCTGTATGTGAAGGGAGTGTGTTTGAGAAAAGCAGAGGCAGGAAGTGTGTCTGTGTTTGTTTTTATTTTGAGAGCAGCCATTACATCATGCAGCTGGCAACCATATATGACAAAGGGG
>JAOTNS010002630.1:0-13442 GCA_028476615.1 Culter alburnus
TGTGGCTGAAGAAAGTTGTAGTTTGTGTTCTTATTTCTCTTTCTTTCAGTGTTTGTTCACAGCAGGTGTTTGAATGATTGAAAGAATGTTTCAGGAACATCATACTAACCTTTAAAAAACATTCTACTAACATTAAGGAAACTGAACATTTTCATGTTCTTGGAATGTTACAAATCAACGTTCCTACAATGTTTAATTTTAGATCAAAATTAAGTTGAAAGAACGTTTGAGGAACATTATACCTTATAAAAACGTTCCTGTAACGTCAAGAAAACTGGACGTTTTTACGTTCCCAGAACCAACACTGATATTTAGAGAACGTGATTTGAACTCCAGAAGCTCAATATCTGTTGTAGATTCATGTGTAAATATTGTGTGAAGCTCTTTAGACACACGAGGCCTGACATGAGAAACATCATCAGTTCACGTCAAGCCTTCAATGAGCCGTGAATTATTCTGAAATCATCATGTGCTTTATCTGTCAAATAGAGTTTGTGATGTTGTATAGAGATGAGGCTCATAATGTGATAATCGTCAGTTTTCTGATTGCAGAAGTCACTATGGTGTCGTCTCTCATAAAGTCTCTTCCTCTGATCGTAGTGATCATGACTGCGGGTGAGTCTTCAGTTTCACTCACTATACAGATATTTGAACAAAAGATGATTGAGATCTTCACACTTACAAACTGACATCAGTGTTTTACTGTCAGCTGACATAAAAATATTCAGAAGTGAAAAGATATTTGTTGTACATTTGAAACACCTGAAAGTCTCTTCATTTCTCATTTCTGTGTTTCAGGGGTTGATGGTCAGCAGGATTGGTGCACCCGCTTCGAATGTTATCACTCGATTGAATGGGCGTTATCAGTGGTTATCAGCTCATAGATATGGGCCAGAAGGGGCCTGCTGGTAGGCTCAGATGGCTGTTATCATCCATCTACATGGTTAATCTCCGATACAAATACAAGAGACGATTCCAGATCCAATCAAATCGGAAGTTCACTGGATGGCGCGGCATCGTTGCGGTATTTCCCGCCGGTTGATATTTTTCAGGTAAGACATGATAAAAACCGAGCATTTAAACTGTAATTAATTAGTCAATAATCGAAAACAATAGAGAAAATGTGTTTTAAGGTGGCGTACATGAGATAACCGTGTTGCAATTGTGTTTGTTATATACGTTATTAGCCTATCGTTACCTTACTTGCTTTATGTGAGCATTAACGTTGCTAATTAGCATGTTTTTACGTGTCTGAAATGTCTAATGGGGAAATTTAGTTTAATAGTTAAACGCAAAGTTAGCCTGTAAAAATTACTTTTTCCACACTGTAAGACAATAAGGATTATTGCATATTGTATCTGCTCCTTAACGTTTCACTGAAGCTATATCATACTCATAGTGAGTGAAATATTCAAACCCAAGACGTATTTTATGGCTGTTTGGAAAGCTTGGGATCTTGAATAGAATGTAAAATAAAGTTCTGTGGGTTTGAACAAAGCTTGGCTGCATTTGATCCCACATGAGGAACCTTGGGGTACTGTGTTAATTTTAATCAGGCTGCTGCTCTATTAGCACACCTGTCACCTGTCTGTCTGTCCATCCATCCATCTGTCCATCCATCCATCATCATCGTCAGTCTATCTTCTCAGGCACCAAATACATATCCCTCATCTGCATCCCATGTTCACTGATGTGTTTCTGTCTTTTAGGCTGTGATAAGAAGTACAGGTTGCACTTTGATTTATGTAATAATTGCCAGATATTTTTATTTCAGATATGGGAAAAGCACGTTTGAGGAGTGTAAAGATTAAGGTAGTGAGGAGGAGGTGTATCACTGGCCCTGCAAAGGTTTCGTACCTTAGTCATTGTCTTCCCCAGCCCAACTCCAAACAGACTTCCAAACCTTGCATGTCTATTACACCTCAACAGGCTGAACATGATGATGCATACAGTAAGGCAAAGAAGAGAGAGCTTCATGCCTGGGATGCAGTCAAGGATGACATGCTTAAAGTGTCTTTTGAATGTTCAGCACCAATCACTACCCAGTGTGTTGTCTGCCTAGAACAGGCTGATTATAGGTGCATTGAGTGCAGCACCACTGCAGTGTTTTGTGGGGCTTGTCTGAAAAAGACTCACAGAAATTCACTGCATCTTCTGATAAGTGGAATGTAAGAACAATCCGCTTGTTAAGTCGTGACGCAAGGAACGCCGTTACTGGGTCTAAGCCTCGACTCGTTTCACTTGAGAATCTCCACAGACGTTTATGAGCGCTATCTATTCATAATAAACATTTAACATTTTAAAGTTAAACATTTAATATACTTACAGTCTACAAAACTGTCTCCATGCTCACAGCATCACATACATTAATATTTTAATGATTTATAAAAGATGAATCACTGTCTGGCCATCTGGGATTTTGGTATGGAGATAAAGGTTATGTTTATCATTTTTTGATAGTATTACACCACATCGTGTGTGTACAGTTGTGGCCAGAATTATTAGCACCCTTCATAAATATGATCAAAATAAATCTGCATTGTTTATCCTTTTGATCTTTAATTTATAAAATTAGCAAAAATCTAACCTTTCATTGAAGGAAAAGAATTGAAAGTGGGGGGAAAATAACATTATGAAATAAATGTTTTTCTCTAAAACACGTTGGCCACAATTATTGGCACCCTTTTATTCAATTCTTTTTGCAACCTCCTTTTGCCAAGAGAACAGCTCTGAATCTTTTTCTATAATGCCTGATGAGTTTGAAGAACACCTGAGAAGAGATCAGAGATCATTCCTTCATGCAGAATCTCTCCAGATCCTTCAGATTCCAGCTCCATGTTGGTGCTTCTTCTCTTCAGTTCACTCCACTCATTTTCTTTAGGGTTAAGGTCGGGACTGGGATGGCCATGTCAGAAGCTTCATTTTGCGCTCAGTGACACATTTTTTGCTGGTTTTGATGTTTGTTTTGGATCATGTCCCGACAGATGATCCAACCACAGGTTTTGATTTTGTATCTGTTGGTATTTGATAGAATCCATGATACCATGTATCTGAACAAGATGTCCAGGACCTCCAGCAGAAAAATAGGCCCACAACATTAAAGATCCAGCAGTATATTTAACCGTGGGGTACTTGGAGTACTTTTTATCCATGTGTGCACCAAACCCATCTGGTGGATTTGCTGCCAAAAAGCTCTTCTTTTAGTTTCATCTGACCATAGAAGCCGGTCCCGTATGAAGTTCCAGTCTTGTCTGACAACTGAATATACTGGAGATTATTTCTGGATGAGAGCAGAGGATTTTTCTTGAAACCCTCCCAAACAACTTGTGGGGATGTAGGTGCTTTTGATAATTTTTTTTTAGGCTTTCTGAGACTCAAGACTCAACGAATCTCTGCAATTCTCCAGCTGTGATCCTTGGAGAGTCTTTGGCCACTCAAACTTTCCTCCTCACTTCACATTAGATTTAGACACGCATCCTCTTCCAGGAAGATTTGTAACATCTTTAGTTGATTGGAACTTCTCAATTATTGCCCTGATAGTGGAAATGGGGATTTTCAATGCTTTAGGTATTTTCTTACAGCCACTTTCTATTTTGTGAAGCTCAACAATCTTTTGCTGCACATCAGAACTATATTCTTTGGTTTTTCTCGTTGTGATGAATGATTAAGAGAATTTGGCCTTTGTGTTTCCTCATGTTTATTCTCCTGTGGAACAGGAAGTCATGGCTGGACAAATGTAAATATGAATGGGAATATACTTCAGAGATATTTTACTCATAAAAAATTCTAGGGGTGCCAATAATTGTGGCCAATGTGTTTTGGAGAAAAACATTTATTTCTTAATGTTATCTTCCCCCCACAACTGTACATGTTTGGAACCACTTGACGATGATTAAGAAATGACAAATGTTTCATTTTTGGGTGAACTATCCCTTTAATGATATTAGGGGCGTTTATGAGGCGGAGATCGGAAACCTCAGCTGCGCACAAGATTATTTATTTCACATCTGGAAAACATTTTTTTATGCATACGTTCGTTCTCTGAATTACAGGAAGGATGTACTGGAAAATTTTGAGACATGATCATACACTGTAAAAAAAAAACTGTTGTTTCAATGTAAAAAAGTATTCACACTGCCATAAAATTTTAAGTGTGGTCAACTTGAAATATAAAGCTGTACTAAGTGACAACTTGGTTATTTGAGTTGACTAAACTTAACATTTTAAGGCAGCATGAACACTAACTTTTTTAAAGTTTAAAACTATTTTCTTTTACAGTGAAACATCAAATGTAGGACAAACCCCTGAACAAGTAGAAGAAAGTAACCTTTTAAATGTCTCTGTCAACAATGAGTCATTAGCCAAATGTATCATTAATGATTTGTTAATTTATTCAGAGAAGAAGAAAAAACACAGATCAATGTATTGATCAATGTGTATCAATGTTTAGATGTTTTCCAACCACAAGATTGACCCTCTTTCACAGCAACAAAACCACACAGTCTACCAAGCAGTATTCTCATGGACACGTCTCTTTCTTAACAAACACCCCTCCTTCTTCTCAATAGACTGCCACTGTAATGGAAAGAGCAGAATTCTGCTTCATAAACAGTGTAGAATTGTGTGATAAGAACTAATAGATGTGATTGCACACATCTGTATTAACAACATTAATTGTGCACATTAACTCTAATAAAATAATGTTAACATAAATCAGTCAACTGGCGGCCCGGCAATCATCTTCATCCGGCTCGAAGGGCACCCCAATCTCCCTCCTCCTCTTTTCCTGGCAGTGCGGCTAAATGTGGTTAGATACGTGGCCGCAGTGTCGCCTGCAGCTGTACGGCTATATATGCGCTGTTCATAACATGCACGCTCCTCCGACTGACCTGAGAAACGTTTTCTGTGCAGATATTTCAGCAATTATGTGTGTCCCGTATCATAAACCAGTGATTCCAATCATTTGTGAATTAATCATTCTTTTGTCTCGATTCTTTTCTGTGAATTGGCCAAACGCGCTTGCATAACAATCTGAAAAGATTTGGATTTAGTCGGACCGCTCTGTTACTGAATCACCTTAAGTTGTTTCTCAGTCAGTAACATAGACTGTAAAAAAATATGGACGACGCACCTTCACTCTCTTCCATTGAGTAAATGAAGCCGCCAGTGTGTCTATACAGTGTGACATCTTGAGTCTCGAGTCTGCGCATAGTGAACCCGAAACCCGAGTCTGCGCAGTAGTGAGCGCAAAGTGGAGCCGCGATATCGAGGTCCCGCCCAAACTCAAAACAACTCATTATTTCGTAATTATTTTGAAATAAACAGTTATGGAAATGTAGTAATTAAAGTTAAAGCTCCAATCTCCTCCCGAAGATCCAGAAAAAAGTCAGTTGGTGCTTCAGTCACTACTTCACTCAAAGAAGCTGTCAATCTCAGCTGTCAATCATGACGTCTCCCCCCCATTTTTATAGCATCAAATAATTAACTAAAACCAAACTTATTTAAAGAACGAACACTTGAACACCAGCATGATTAAAACTGCCTAATATGACAGAAATTGTCTTGGGAAAAAAATATCTGAAGTATAATTTAATTGTTTAGTTTGTCTCACGCCCCACTGGAATACATGGAGAGGGCGGGGTTTATGACCTATACTGCATCCAGCCACCTGGGGGCGATAGAGACGCTTTGGCTTCCCTTTTCAGGACTTGTGTGTCACGCTTGGTCAGTAACAACAAATACAGGACAAATAGTGCTGTTTTCATGTGTTTCACTAGTTTATTTTGAACTACACAGCACGGCCCAGTGGATAACGGACGAAAGCTTAAAGGAGCCGCGTTTATTCCCGGTCACCATTATTAAATAGCGTTGCGACATCTAGTGAGAAGCGTTTCAATTCGACACACACCTCTTGTTTACAAACTACAAATCACTCGATGATTAAACTAGTTTTAAATCGGATGAAACAGCCTCAACATTCCCAACAAGACTGATGAGGAAACAAGAGAAACATTGTGTCATGAATGAAAACTTTTAAATACCAAAATCACCATCCTTACAAACATTTACCATGAATGAACTGTAGTAAATTACCATGGTTTGTGGAAATGTGGAATATTTATAGTGAAAACTATGTTATAGCCATTTATATGGCAATATATTTATTAGGTAATATATATAATTCATGTCTTTGTTAAGGTGTAGTTTGTACCTGTTTAGGCGTTTTTTTATAGGCCTATATAACATATCATAATATATATCATTTGACAGTGGTTGTGAGTATATGTATGGTTTTACCTGTGAGAATATTTTCATTTAAATCTAATAATTAATAAATAATTCTTACCAATTAGACACTCTGCTGCCAGTTGACTGAAATATTAGTGAAAGTTAAAAAAGTTATGCAAAGTCAATAACTGATAAGTAAATATTAAACTGAGTGTTTTTATGTTTTTGCAGAAGATGATATAGGAGTGACCTGTTAAAGGTGCAATATGTAATTTTTGCAGTAAAATATCCAAAAAACACTAGGCCAGTGTTATATATTTTGTTCACTTAAATATTTACAATATCCCAAATGTTTACAACTATTTGTAAATCATGAGAAAATTGCAATTTTAACCAAGGCTCCGGGACGTGTGAGGAGTCGCCTGTCAATTGTGTCATACCCGCGTTTCCCTCAGTTTCCGGTTTATTTTGTAGAAGCCATGGAAATGTAACCCGTTTATAAAATCTAGATCAAAGAAAAGGAAGAAAAATATCTACTTGGGTCTGAGCTCACCAAATACAATTAATTCCTATTTATGCTAGTATTTGGAGTCCCGGGTTCGGGGTCTCACACTATGTACTGAATCAAAATGATTGCAGCTGTGTTTTAATTATGTGTGTCTGCACTTGTATAACACAGTTACGCACAATACCAACTGAAAGAATAATAAAAAAAATGAATGAATAGTAAATGAATTATAAATGAATGAAACACATTAATTAGTTTCAATTAACTGTAACTGCATTATTTGAATTAATTTTCTTTTTGATTTGATTTCAGTATGCACTTAAACACTGCACACATCACATGAGAACATTCTTTGCACTTCATAAATCACCAATCCAATACAAAGCATATTGTTCATCAACAACAGTCAAAGAAAAGAAAGAAAGAAAAAAAATGTATGTGCATACTTCAGTCCGAGTTTTATATAAATGTCTCAGTTCAATCTGTATGTGTGTGTGTGTATGCCTACAGTCTTTGCAGGACGAAACGACGAGGAAAACGATGTAGAAACAAGAAGAGTCCTCATATGACGCAATTACCCCAATGCAAATCCAGCGCTCTCCCTCACTGCGCGACTCGACCACCAAACGTTGACAGTCCAATCTCCTCAAACTTTGCAATGCAACATCCAACTGCTAATGCAATAAAACAGTTCAGAAATCAATTTAGAAAAATAGTGATGAAGATGGGCAAGATTAATAACAGCCGCACATGTGGCTCACATCTCTCTCTTCAACGAGCTGGCGCGCATGTGACGTCAGCACCCATCGACGCGTTTCTTTTACTTATATTCGTCCAAAAAAAAAAAAAATTATATTCGTCCGTCATGAAAACAATTAATAATCATAAAATAATTAAAAAAAAAAAAATAAAAAATATGTCTGAACATTTTATGCAGTAGGAAAGAGGGAAAAAAATACATAAACATAGGAACACGTGGGGTGGGTGGAAACAAACGCTTTATTTATATGAATAGAGGGAGTAGTAAGTCCTCCTAGCTTTCAGATTTTATTTTTAGTAACAGTAATGCAGCATTTTCTCCATCATACAATACGTTTTAAAATGAATTGCATGTCATTTATCAACAGAAGCCATCCAATATTTAATATGATATTCTAAAATCGATTTATCTTACTGCAGTGTGTCTCAAACAAGTGTCTCACAGCAGCTGCCGAGCGAACGCACAGAGTAACGCTGCACATCATTTTCTACAATCCTGCTGATAAAGTTTCGCATGGCTTACAGCCTGAATCCCTGTAGGAGGTCCACCCTTACATGATAAATGGTTGAATAAGTTGATAAACGCCACAGGAGAAGAAACGCTGTTTCCAACAAGAAAAAAAAAAGTCAGCAAGCGGATCAGCACACGCTTACCCACCGCATCGTAAGTTAAAGGGATAGTTCACCCAAAAATGAAAATTTGATGTTTATCTGCTTACCCCCAGGGCATCCAAGATGTAGGTGACTTTGTTTCTTCAGTAAAACACAAATGATGGAGCCTCTTGGGTTTTATACTCTTTGGTATGAGGTAATGCAGCTCTGTTTATCATATTAGATACATTTGAGTGAGTTGAAAACTGTACATTTCTTGTCTATTACCACCTACTGCAACTTATACCGACGACGGAAATAAGCGCAGTTACAATAGCAAAATATGTGGGAGAGCGTTGCTATAGTGTGACAATATTGTATTGCAATAGGGAGCACATTAATGTTAATACTAAATCTAAACTACCACATCATTTGTAATAGAAAGGGTTTAATGACAATATCTGATTATGGTTACACTTAAAATAATTACAAAATAGATGTATGAGATGATAAAATCATATACCGATAATCGTACCCAGCATGTATGTAAAAAGTTACAAGCATAGCAGGAACATAACTGAACTTTATTGAACACTGGCACAGTGTCAACCCTGCTTAGAGTCGAGGCTCCTCAGTAGCGACCTCATAATCAATATTTTTACATGCCCTTCCTCTAGAGGGCGCTCAGGTCGGTGAGGCTGTAGAGGTGTGCAGTGACGCGCTGTCCGAGGTGCTGATCATTCACACAGTGACGTGTTTGTGTGGAAAGATCAGAGTCCTTGAGATGCCAGTAACCTATTTTTTTTTAAATAAAATTATTAATTATTTCAATATAAGAAGAATGTCACTGCAACTTTGTCTTTCATCTCATAGTGTTTTTGCACCATCTTTGCAACCTACAATATCTTGTTCTGAAGAGCTGGTGAAACTGGTCAAGAGCTTCTTCTTTTCGTTCAGCACATTGAGCTTCAGTTCACACGCCTCATGACATCAAACCCCAGAAACACCTTCTGTAAGAGCCCGTTTGTCTTTACACTGTGAGAGCATCTTGAACTCAATATAGTTAAACACATACAGTATAGCTATAGGATTACAGTCAATTATCAGTTATTAAATCATCAAATCTTTGACTCTGTTTATGTGAAATATCTGCTGATTTGTGTTTGTGTTGATGATGTTTAGATGAAGTCAAAGAGTTTCTCAAGAGCTCCAGATGTTGAAAGTAAGGTAGGAAAGATATATTTTACAATGCAAAAACATGTTTTTCTACAGTTTCAATAGAGAGATGATTGAATATGATATATTAAGTGCTTGTTTCATATGTATCTCCTCATGCAAACAAACGTTTTATATTTTTGTAATTGTAACAATCTTCCTCGTGTCTTCCAATGCTTTGTCTTTTCTCTCTGATTTCTCTGCTTGTGATTCCTGGTGAGTCTGAACATAATTCATATTTTCACACATACACTGAAGAAACCTCCATCTTTCACCATGTTTTGTCTGTATTTCTGTATTTAATGACAGTTTAATGTCAAGAAAGTGTAGAGTTCACAGTTCTGCTAAACTGATACAGACACTTCAATGTGAACATCTTTAACTGTTCTTTCTCAAAGCAAACATCTTTCACATATTCTCTCACAAAGATTTAACAATAGTGAGCTCTACAGAGATAAAGCTTGTGTTTGACATCTGGAGACATTAACTCTCTTCTCCAGTTTCTTGTGTAGTTGAGATGACGGTCACACATCACCAGGAAGAGGAAGACCAACATTTAGCTGCACTTTATAAGTGTGAAAACTGCAGGCGTTTGACGGCTTAAACTGATGATGATTTTGTCATTTGTGCGTCGACACTGACACTGACACTGCAGCGGTAAGAACATTTTTACCATTATTGTTTATGAGTTAAAATAATTCAGTAGGGCTACGACTGATATTTATCAAACTGTTTTAGGTGAATTGATTTGATGAAGTGATTTGAACTCCAGAAGCTCAATATCTGTTGTAGATTCATGTGTAAATATTGTGTGAAGCTCTTTAGACACACGAGGCCTGACATGAGAAACATCATCAGTTCACGTCAAGCCTTCAATGAGCCGTGAATTATTCTGAAATCATCATGTGCTTTATCTGTCAAATAGAGTTTGTGATGTTGTATAGAGATGAGGCTCATAATGTGATAATCGTCAGTTTTCTGATTGCAGAAGTCACTATGGTGTCGTCTCTCATAAAGTCTCTTCCTCTGATCGTAGTGATCATGACTGCGGGTGAGTCTTCAGTTTCACTCACTATACAGATATTTGAACAAAAGATGATTGAGATCTTCACACTTACAAACTGACATCAGTGTTTTACTGTCAGCTGACATAAAATATTCAGAAGTTAAAAGTTATTTGTTAAAAACTCTTCATTTCTCATTTCTGTGTTTCAGGGGTTGATGGTCAGCAGGATTGGGGAGTGAATTACAGCCCTTCATTGTTTGTGCATTAACAGTGAAAATATCCTGTACTTTATCCATCATAAACCAAAAAGCTTCTGGACCAAACCTGTTGGAGAATCACCTGATCTGTGTTCAGATCCAGAGAAGAGAGGAAGAGTTCAGTGTTTGAGTGAAGATAAAGACACTCACAGCATCACTTTGACAGATGTAACAGAAGCTGATAAACACGTCTACTACTGCAGATTTACATATTATTATCAGAAGAAAAGATGGACAGTGATTCCTGGAGCTCGTCTTGATGTTACAGGTACAGTGACCTCATGGCTTATTGCATTTATTATAGAGTAGTGCATAGGTAAAGCTCTTAAACATAATTTTAGCAGGTGTGAACCCATTTAATCTTTCAATGAACTGCCGGAGCATATAAGCAGCTGCTCACCTTGCTCCAGCATCAGCTGTTTTGGTGTCCCTTTACCTCCCCAGCTGCATCAACATGATTTAGGCATCTTGCTACAGACTCATCTTCCAAGCATTAGTAATCCCACTCATGAAATGACAGGAAAGTACAGTGAGAGACAGGAAGGAATGATCTTTCTTATATCAGCTGTGATTGTCAGGAGTGATGAAACTGACAAGCATTATATTGTGTCACTGCTGTCTGAAGTGCCTCAATTTTGTTTTTAGTGTCATCATTACTGTCATTTCAGTATTATCACCATGTAATGTAGATGTGGTGACAGAACTTAATTATGACAATAAGATTAAAGTCAGTTGTTTGTTGTTGTTGTTGTTGTTGTTGTCAGACCTGCAGGTGGAGACACAGCAGAGAGTGAAAGAGGGAGATTCAGTCACTCTGACATTAAAAGCAGCTGCTCTCTGACTGAACAAACAACATTCATCTGGTATATAAGCACATACAGATTACTGAAGGAATTGTGAAAGAGAATCAGCTTCATCTGGTCAGTCAGTCGTTCTGATGAAGGAAACTATCAGTGTGCTGTAAGAGGACATGAACATCTGATCTCTCCTGCTGTTTCTTAATGTTGAATGTGAGTACAAACTGATTCATTCACATTAATGAAATATTTTACAATTTTTAAAATTTTAAAACCCAACAAGTTATAACTCATATTAATTTAGGAAGCCGATTGCCTCAATCCATTTAAGTAACCATTAATTATGAGTAGTGTGAACATATTTCATTTGAGTTTACTATGAAAAGTGTTTTTCCTAATATTCAATTAATCCATTCAAATAGTTTCATTAGCTAAAATTTATACCTGCTACTGCTAAAAATGTGCATAAAAAAACATATGCGCTCAACTAAGTCGAATAAATTTTTATGCGACACGAAAACATGCGCATAAATTACGATGACAACACTTTTACCAAATAAATTTCTTGATGCAAATCAAAAAAGACACACTTTGACTTTACGATGGGACAGCATAACTGGACCAACCAGCTGACTGATCTCGTTTCACTGCATCTGAAATGCTGTTTTGGTCATTCTGTAATGCCTGAGCAAAGTCTATCGTTAAAGTGTTTGTGTAATTCCCTCCCAAAAATGCCTCACATGATTGCGTTCACAGACACCAGGCATCTGAATGCAAGATATCATGACAGCGTTTATTGTGTTTCATCTGCGCACTCTGAGGCACAAATCATTTATTATATATAAAAATTATATATACAGTTGATTCTACCGCAGCAACTTCCATTTTTCTTAGTGATATCAGGAAGTGATGATTTTGTTTTCTTCAGCTCACTGGATGGAAACGCTGCTTTATTCACAAATGTTTTATGAGATATTCCAAATTTGCGTGTGAGAAGGAATAGCGACTGTAGAAAGCAAAAGCCAAATCCCGGACATTTTAGGAGATAAAAAAATCCTGGCCAGATGCATTTTTTTGGTCCAAAATGAGGATGTATATGGTCACCCTATTAACCCCCCAACACTCAGACACAACAAAAACCCTTTTAAATCCCAATAAAACATTAAACACTATCAGATCTGCCCCTAGATTAATCTTGTGCAAAACACATAAAAAAAAACACAATAATTTTAACATTTACTCTCCTTTCAGAGGCTGAAGCAAAGCATGCTGGGAACTAGAAATATATAACTCATTTAGTTTGAGTTCCTACTAGACACAAACTGAAATGTCTGATAGTTTTTTTTAAAAGCGCAGAAGAAAAAAAGATTTCTGTATTGTTGCTGAAAGTCTCTTTAATTATTTTCCTCATTTCTGTGTTTCAGCGGTTGATGGTCAGCAGGATTGGGGAGTGAATTACAGCCCTTCATATGTTTGTGCATTAAAGGGATCAACAGTGAAAATATCCTGTACTTTAACATATCCTGATGATCATGAGCTCATAACAGCTTTCTGGACCAAACTGGAGAATCACCTGATCTGTTTCAGATCCAGAGAAGAGAGGAGAGATTCAGTGTTTGAGTGAAGATAAAAACACTCACAGCATCACTTTGATGAATGTAAGAGAAGCTGATAAACACGTCTATACTGCAGATTTACAGATGATTGGAATATAGATGGACAGTGATTCCTGGATCTCGTCTTGATGTCACAGGTAAAGTGAACTCCAAGAAATTGAAACATTTGTATTATCTTTTGAATAAACTATCATCTGTGCCACAGAAACATAAATCTTTATATTATATAACTGCTGTCTGAAGTTCTTCAGTTTAGTGTTTTAATGTTATTATTTTAGTATTATCACAGTGAATGAGTTGTTGTTGTTGTTGTTGTTGTGTCAGACCTGCAGGTGGACACAGCAGAGTGAAAGAGGGAGATTCAGTCACTTTGACATGTAAAAGCAGCTGCTCTCGACTGAACAAACAACATTCATCTGGTTCAGAAACACACTGAGATTCACTGAAGGAATTGGAAAGAGACTC
>JAOTNS010002631.1:0-32716 GCA_028476615.1 Culter alburnus
CCTGGAAAATCGTTTTGGCTCTGAGGGTAAAGTATGGTTCATAACCTTGTATAATTTAGGCTATTTAACTTTACGTTGTAGTTATTAGAGCGCTATGATTGGAACGTTGACCGAAACGTTTGACTTTAATTTTTATTGTAGCTTTTCCTTCTCCCGTAAATGTAAACATGTTATCCTTGTGCTTATTTTTATAATGGCTTATGATCATTAAAAATGACAGTTAACAAAATGAGACGAGTGGGTTTTTAATGATTGCAAACTATATGAACATATTGCCGGAAACATATGGTGTAAATTTCTGTAAAATGTAAAATGAAAGAGGAAGATTAAGTTCTACCAGAAAGACTCGGGAAGCAAAGGGGTGGCTAGTTTGAATACAATTTATTCGACAGTTTAGTGTGAATTAAATCAAAGAAATGATAAAGGCTTTGGCGTAGCCCCGCCATAGTAAAACGGAGTTAGGGTAGCATAGTGCAGATCATGCCTGAAGATGAAGGCAGGGGCGGAGGGATAACCCCGAGGTATTGGACAGGGACCGATGGTGGTGGTGGGGAGGATGGGGGTGAACGCCGGCGGATGTGTATCTGCGAACAGGATAGTGGGGGGAACAGAACTCTTATTTACTCATGTGACGTGTAATGATTGGTTAGATAATGAGCAAGACGTGCATTAGGAGTTTCCGGGTAGACACTTCCGCTGAAACGGCTCCCATTTGGTTTATACCATTCTGGTGTTTTATAGCTTGTTTTGGTTGCAATATTCATGCAGGAAGATAATCATTGCCTGCGGTGCCTAAAACTATACATACAGAAGATAAACTGGAGTGGCCAGAGATGCAAATGTCAAGGGCCCAATAGAGCAAGCCAAGGGCGCACCAGGGGCAAGGAACACCAAACTCAAAACTAAACAGGTGACAAAACAGGGCAAAACAGTTAAATTGAGAAAAAAAAACCTGGGCGACAAACCAGGCTTAGTCGGGGGGCCAGTTCGCCTCTGGCGAAACAGTGCTTGTAACAATTCAGGTAAACATATCAAAGTACGATAGGATCGCAAACATTTAAAGATTACGTTCCAGTCAGCCGTGAGGATGTATTCATCACACGGTATGGACGGTTTGTGAGGAACTGTGCCACTGGTGTCCGGTGTACCCTAGCTTCACAGTTGGCATGATCATAGTGACTCAATCTCTGCTGATAATTTAGGGTGCGTTGTGGTAGGGTCGAGGTGGCAGGTCCTCGATCTCACCTGCAAAACAGACCAGAATCTGGTGACTACGGGTAAACTCGGGCAAACAAAGGACTATAGTGCGTAGATGCCCTTAGTCTCCTGATGAACGAAAATATGGTGTGTATAGAAGTGTTCCCGGTCTGGCTGACCGAATCTATTGCAGCCTAATACTCCGTACCGGATTTGAAAATTATAACAATCTTATAATGTGTTATGTGTATGCCAGGTTAAAGAGATGCGTTTTTAGCCTAGATTTAAACTGACAGAGTGTGTCTGCTTGCCGAACAATGCTTAAAGAATAGTGTCAATGCAGGCAGATCAAAAGCACTGTTGAATAAATGTCAAGAATACTGTTGAATATCGAATGTGTTACGTCCCAGAGTGTTTTGGTGTCACACTGTCATATCCCTGTGTGTGTCCTGTGCTGTGTTGTGCTCTGTTTCTCTCCCTCACTCAGGTTAATTACCACCAGCTGCAACTCGTTGTGAGCATGCCTGAGTCTGAGCAGAGCAGAGCTGTATATATGGTGCATTCAGAAGATCCTGTGCTGAGGAACACTTCTCCCCAGCCTCAGAGTGGAAATTGAATTGTCTGCCTGTGTATACTGTGTGTGACTGAGTGCTAACAGCCTTGAGTTAGGTGTGGGCCTATACTTTTGCTGTGTGCTAGCATCATCCTTTAGCCTGCTTTCAGGTCTATCCATGTGGGTAACTAGAAGGTATTGTATCATTTAACTTTTAATATTATTGGGTTACCTGGGAATCGTAGGGAGAGAGTGCCTTGTTATTTTTGGTGTGCAATTGTTTTCTCCTGTTTATGTGTTTAGGGAAGTTTGTGTTGTTGTTTTTCATCTTTGTTTTTGAGCAGGGTAAGTAGATTCTTTAAACCTTAGTTAGCTCCTGTTTTGTTTATTATTTTAGGCATACTCTCTCCTGAAGATTTATTCCCTCATGTTCTTTTTTGTTAAGCTCTCTTTTTGGTATAAGGAAAAAAACATTTTGCTTTCCTTTAACCCTCTGGGTCTGAGGATTTTTGGGGCCCTGGAGAAGTTTTGACATGCCCTGACATTTGTGCTTTTTTCAGTTGTTCCTACACATATTAATGACAAAGTGTCATTACACTGTAGTCCGCACCAAACTAGGCTACCATAAGAGTGAGGAACATGTATGACAACATGTTTGTGTTTTGCAGGAAAACCGTTTATGCGTGGTTTATTGGCAAAAAACAAAAAACTTAGTCACTGAAATAAGGCCAAAAAAAGTATATTAATCTGTGTTTACAATACTTTAGGGTTTGGAGGTTGTAGAGTAGAGTTTGCTTCAATATATTGTTATGTGAATGAAAGAGTAGCAGCATAATTTTTACATAATTTTGATTTAGTTTTTGTAACACTTTTTGCCAAGAAACACAGTATGCGTGGAGGCGTGAATCACCATGAATAATGGGTCCATTCTCACCTGAGAAGACAAATAATCGCATAGTAATGACCTGAAAGACTTGCATATTAATGAGGCCTTTCAGTCAGTTAGGCTGTGAAAAAAAACTTCTGTGATATCTCAAGCTCATAATGGTATATGAAACATACAGAAAATATTATTACATATAAATAATGGTTTTTATATATACTTTAAAATATAATGTATTCTGTGATGCAAAGAGTCTGAATATAGGCTTTTAGTTTAAAAGCATGCACATTTGGAGAAATATTGGATTCTCATATATTTATGTCAATTTTCTATACAGAGAGTTAAATTTATTTAATATTCATTGTATCTCTATGAGCGCTGGTGTTTGCAATTATACTGCAGCCGAGGGCGCTCTCTGTGCATTTTTAGTCCACAAATTCCTCTAAAGAAGAAGAGGCTATTCCATGATGGTGTTTACAATTCATACTGCAGCCGGAGGGCGCTAAAGAAACAAAAAACTCATCTAAAATTCATCCTTAGAAGAAAAGAAAACAGGAACTAACTGCATATCTTCCAGAGGTCACTAACCATGGCTTTTACACCCAGATAAACACTTTTCAAGACAATAAATACACGATTGAGACGATGTATGCATGTGTTGCCTCTGAATTTGCCTCTGAATAGCGCTGGCTCCGTGGGCGTGGCCGCATTAGTGGGTAATGAGCTGAATCACGGACTTCTGACATGGCTCTCTTTTCATACAGATTACATAAACACAGAAGGTTTGTTTTTGATTTGACTTACACGATTTAAAACCTGACATTTCAACGTTTTGTTAGACGTAAGTATGAATTTTTTGTGATTAGTATTCACTAAGTTACAGTTCATTTTCTAAGAACTATCAGATTGGACTTCGTTCAGAGGGAGATGAGAGATCATGCATCATGTTTATTAAATGCTGAGGATTGTATTCATCACGCCGGTATGGACGGTTTGTTGAGGAACTGTGCTACTGGCTGTCTTGTCGATGAGGCCTTCACAATGGATGATCTAGTTGACTCGATCTCTGCTGATACTTCAGGGTTGCGTTGTGGTCGTGTCATGGCGCCGGTCCTTGGTCTCAGCTGGGTACGGCCCGGATCCAGTTGACTATGGTAAACCTCGGGATAAACCTCGTAGATGCCATTCTTCTTCTGATGTAACGAGTACATCTGGTGTTATAGGAAGTGTTCCTGGTTCCGGCTGACCTAATTTATGCAGCCTAATAATCCTTTAACGTATTTGAAAATATAAATTGATAATGTGTTATGTGTATGCCAGGTTAAAGAGATGTGTTTTTAGTCCCTGATTTAAACTGACAGAGTGTGTCTGCTTCCCGAACAATGTTAGGAAGATTGTTCCAGAGTTTTGGTGCCAAATAGGAGAAGGATCTACTGCCTGCGGTTGATTTTGATATTCTAGGTATTATCAGCTGGCCTGAATTCTGAGATCGCAATAAACGTAAGGACTATAATGCATTAAGAGCTCACTTAGGTACTGGGGAGCTAAACCATTTAGTGCTTTGTAAGTAATTAACAAGATTTTAAAATCTATACGATGTTTAACAGGAAGCCAATGCAGTGATGACAGAACTGGGCTAATATGGTCGTACTTCCTGGTTCTAGTAAGGACTCTAGCTGCTGCATTTTGTACGAGCTGTAGTTTATTTATCAAGCGGGAGGAACAACCACCCAGTAGAGCATTACAGTAATCTAGCCTTGAGGTCATGAACGCATGAACTAACTGTTCTGCATCTTCATTGAGAGCATATGTCGTAGTTTAGATATATTTTTAAGATGGAAGAATGTGGTTTTACAGATGCTAGTAACATGGCCTTCAAATGAAAGATTGGTATCAAAGAGCACACCCAGGTTCCTAGCTGATGACGAAGACTTAACAGAGCAGTCATCAAGTGTTAGAATACTGTCTAAGTTATTACATGAAGTTTTCGGGCCAAAAATTTGAATCTCTGTTTTTTCTGAATTTAGTAGGAGGAAATTACTGGTCATCCAGTTTTTTTTATATCAGCTATACATTGTTAATTTAGCGAATTGGTAAGTTTCGTCAGGGTGCGAAGAAATATAGAGCTGAGTATCATCAGTGTAACAATGAAAACTAACGCCATGCTTCCTAATGATATCTCCCAAGGGTAGAATGTACAGAGTGAAAAGCAACAGTCCTAGTACTGAGCCTTGCGATACTCCATATTGAACTTGTGAATGATATGACATCTCTTCGTTTACTACTACAAACTGATAACGGTCAGATAAGTATGATTTGAACCATGCCAATGCAATTCCACTAATGCCAACATAGTTTTCGAGTCTATTTAAAAGAATATTGTGATCAATGGTGTCAAATGCAGCACTAAGATCCGGTAACACTAATAGAGAGATACAACCACGATCTGATAAGAGCAAATCATTAGTAACTATAATGAGAGCAGTCTCAGTACTATGGTATGGTCTAAATCATGACTGGAAATCCTCACAGATACTATTTCTTTCTAAAAAGGAACATAGTTGTGATGAAACTGCCTTTTCTAGTATTTCTGACAGAAAAGTGAGATTTGAAATTTTTTTCTCTGATATTATCAATCTTGCAAGTAAAGAAGTTCATAAAGTCATTACTGCTGTGCTCTTTGGAAACATCAGAAGTTGAAGCTTTATTTCTTGTTAATTTAGCCACTGTATCAAATAAATACCTAGGGTTGTGTTTATTCTCTTCTAAGAGTTTGGAAAAATAGGCAGATCTAGCAGTTTTTAAGGACTTTCTGTACTCAATCATTCTCTCTCTCCACGAAATGCAAAATACTTCTAGTTTTATTTTCTTCCAGCTGCGCTCCATTTTTCTGGCTGCTGTTTTTAGGGCCCGAGTGTGCTCATTGTACCATGGCATTGGATTAATTTCCTTAATCTTTTTTAAACGCAAAGGAGCAACTGAGTCTAATGTGCTGGAAAACACAGAGGCAATAGTTTCTGTTGCAACATCGAGGTCTTCTAAGCTGTCTGGTATGCTAAGGCAATGAAACTGATCAGGAAGATTATTTATAAAGCTATAACATGCCACGCTGCTTTCACCATCACTGCCAAGGACTCACAGGTGGACTTTATGTGGTCATGGTATGGACTTCAAGAAGTTGTGGGCCACAGGAGGCCGCTAATTTTCAGACAAATCTAGACCAACACCCAATGACCCTGGACCGTGAACTGCTGGACATCTTCAATGGTCCTATTAATTGCCCCAACATCACCTTTGTTCAGATTTACGCCACAACACCACATGTGCACTTTGACACATTTAAACATCTGGTCAGCAGGGTTATCGCCACCTGTGGCCTACACATCACAAAACACACCAGTATGCTCCTTCAGAGAGCCAAGTCATACATAGATCATATGCAAGACTTGGCCAGAAAGACTGTGTGTCGGACCCAAGCTAGGATGGAGGCTGTGTACCTGCTTAAAGGAAAAATCCCACACACTCTAGAAGCCAGAGATTTTTACAATCCACAGGCCATTTACCATCTGCTGGAGAATAGACCAATGCTGATGCCGTTTAACACTCTGGGGTCGGCGGTCACGCCGGCGTGATCACCGTGTTTTTTTTTTTCTTATCAGTGTGAAAGAGACTCAAAATACTCCATCAATGTTGCACATACAATTAAGAGTTATACACCATTTTAATCTGTGGAATATCTTCTTTTATTTGTGTACACTCAGAGCAAAAACAAAATGTTGTGCTTTTTGTAAAATAAAGAAAACAAACATGATGCGTGATCTCTCGTCTCCCTCTGAACGAACTCCAATCTGATAGTTCTCAGAAAATGAACTGTAACTTAGTGAATACTAATCACAAAAAAATTACACTTATGTTTAAAAAAATGTTAAGATGTCAGGTTTTAAATCATGTAAGTCAAATCGAAAACAAACCTTCTGTGTTTATGTAATCTGTATGAAAAGAGAGCCATGTCAGAAGTCCGTGATTCAGCTCATTACCCGCTAATGCGGCTACGCCCACGGAGGGAGCGCTATTCAGAGTCAAATTCTGAGGCAACACATGCATACATTGTCTCAATCGTGTATTTATTGTCTTGAAAAGTGTTTTGAATAGCCATAGTTAGCGATCTCCTGCCTCTGTTAGTTTCTTGATTGTCACATGATACCTCTTCTTTTACTGAGGCATTTGTGGACTAAAGGGGCAGAGCGCCCTCCGGCTGCAAGTATGAATTGTAAACAGTATCCAGCGCTCATAATGATGACAATAATATAGAAAAAAATATTACTCCTCTGTATAGAAAATTGATATAAACATATGAGAATCCATCAATATTTCTCCAAATGTGCATGCTTTTAAGCATATTAAGAAATTATGGTCAATATAAGATTTTAAGAGTCAAAATGTGAAGCTTGAGTCTTAGATCTTTTTAATGATGTATAGTTTGTCAACTGCACATTAACATTTAGGCTCTATAATATAACAAATATAGTAGCCTATATGAAATGCCCTAGAGGTAGGAATGTTCAGACGCTTTGCATCACAAATATACATTATATTTTAAAGTAGGCCTACATTAAAATAGAAATCCATTATTTGGTTAGAGACTTGAGACTTCTTTTAAAAACATTATAATGGCAATGTGTTCAATCTTTTGACTGGTACTGTAATTTAACATAGGGCTATACAAAATTTTCTTCACATCATGTGCAATAATACGTGCATGCATGAGATCACAAAAATCATGTTTTTTTTTGTCCTGAGTGGACTTTAATCCTGTTATCAGCATGATCAGAGGGTTTTTTCACAGCCTACCTGACTGAAAGGCCTCATTAATATGCAAGTCATTTCAGGTCATTATTATGCAATTCTTTTGTCTTCTCAGGTGAGAATCACCCATTATTCATGACGATTCACGCCTCCACGCATACTGTGTTTCTGTCTTAGAAAATTTAAATCTCTCTATTGTTTTATATGAAGGAGTAGGAAGGATAATTTTTACTTCATTCTGAAGCAAAAACTCTAGTCTTCTTCAACCTCCAATACCCAGAAGTCTTGTGAACACAGATTTAATATATATATTTTGGCTTTATTTCATTGACTTAAGTTTTTTGTTTTTTCAATAACCACGCATAAACGTTATTCCTTCAAAAACACAAACACGTACATACATGTTCCTCACATATTATTGTAGCCTAGTTTGTGCTGAATACAGTGGAATGACACTTTTTCCATTAATATGTTTATGAACAACTGAAAAAAGCACAAATGTCAGGGCATGTCAAAACTTCTCCAGGGCCCCAAAAATCCTCAGACCCCTGAGGGTTAAAGACAACACACATAAGTTGGGCCTAAGACACGTAATCCATCCAGTGGCAGACTACCTCACAAACACACTTTACACTCTGCTTGATAAGTGTAAATGTAGAGGTGGGTTCAACAACACCTGGACACAGTGGCGTAACTTTGTTTTAAAAAGTGGGTGGGATAGGAATGTGTATGTGTGTGTGTGTGTGTGGGGGGGGGCTGTATTGTAATTGTATTATTACAATAATAATATGATATTAAAATTAATATGATAGTTTCTTTCTTACATCTGCTATAATAATATATGTCGTTAGTCTCGAGTATGTACATTAGTTAATAAATATGTGGATCCGCTTGTGATAAACAAATGTCCTGATGGACTAGGGTCAGCATTTTCGTTTAACGTGCAAGAGGTTCTGGGTTCTAATCCAACCATGTATGATTTTTTATTTTTTTTTTATCATTAAAACCAAAGATGTTCGTCAGTGAGTGTATATCAAGAGCAGGGACACGTTTATGTGTATTGAGTTTTGTGAGTTCAAAGGAACGAAATAGAGAGTCTCCGCAACAGCGATAGATTGAAGCGCTCGTCCTTGTGAAGACTGCGCAGTGTACACGAGCGCTGAGAACACTGTTGCGCCTCTGATAACAGCGGTAATGAGCACTCAACATAATTTCAAAACAACACATCCCAGCGGCAGATTGCCAATTATTAACACAAATTGATAATCAACTAGAGGAGTTTATTTAGAATTAGATATCCGCGAGATGTTTCAAAAAGTGGTGGGGACAATATCAACCCTTTCAAAAAGTGGTGGGGACATGTCCCACCCGTCCCACCCGCAAATATGCCTGGACAGCGTACCAGTATGAACTTGCACTGGAGGAGATGTTTTATGGAAGGCCCTACTCCCCCCGTTCCAAGCAGTTCTCAGTCAGCTTGGGAACCAACACCACAAACCCTAACAGCCTCACCAGACAGAGAGGATTCCTGGGTCTGTCACCAGTAGGTAGCGCCAGCGTCGGCGAGGATCCACCGCCACTTAAAACCAGGATTGCCGACCCACTGCAGCGGATGAGAATCCATAGGGTATTACCATTAACCGACACACTGGATGCTGGCCCTGCAATTCTTGGAGAGGCTCTCGTGAAGGTGCTTCTTTGCGACCTGCACAAAAGAAACGACAGAATTTCCATTGAGACCCTCAAGCAATCGTCCCTCCCTTTACTGTGCAAGTTGGTCGGCTGCCGGACGACCTCCGACCTCTGTAAGGACCTGACTGAACGCAAGGGTTTTTGCTACCCACACACATTTGGGAGGGCAATTGAACTGGCACAAGGTGCAGGCCACGACGTACAGACCTGCCTACAACTTGGCCTTGCAGGGTTTAAATTCTTCCCTTCCATTGTCTATTGGGATGAAAAGAGGCACCCAAAGGCAAAATGGAATAAAATCGACTACATCGATTTGTACAGGTCAACCGAAACACTGTCTGCCAAGGCTTCTGCAGCTGCATGCACTGGTGACGTCTGTTCAGCCATAGAAAAAAAGAGGTCTGTCTTACTCCTCCAACCTTGTAAAATACAAGGAACAAGGTATGCCATGGATGGAGCAGACCATTCAGCGCCTTCCCAAAGGCCTGCAGAAAGACCGACTGCTCACAACATTAACTTTTGTGAGCTGCATCGGAATGATACACAATGGAGATTTTGTCTCCTTCAACCAACTGTCATCCCTCATCTCGGAACTGCCAGTCACTCAAGTCCAGCTCCAGTGGATGCACATCCTCTCACCACTTATCCTGCTGCATACACCCCAGGTACACAGGCTGCATGACATAAAATACAAGATGGCCCACATTGTGACCGAAAAAAAGAATAAACCATCGACTACTCCAGCTCCTTGACCGCGCTCCCCGTCACAGGACCAATCAGAAGTGCTCCAGCAGGAACCACATGATCCAGCGGACAGGTCATCGAAGGAGTGTTCACAAGAACAGTGCCCGTGAACTTCGGACGATGGACTGCAGAGGAATCCGCTTTGGTTGAGGGAAACCCTACTCTAACACATGCCGACGCATACAAGGCCTACCTGGAATTGTGCCAAGAGAGGGACTTGCCAGTTAGGACCTTTGCGGTGTTAAAACGGAAACAACAGAGGCTTTCATAAGGTAAGTTTTTTTTCTATTATTTTTTCTTTATTTGCATTTATTTTTGTCATCATATAGCTAATGTGTAGATTTTCTATTTGCACAATAATGGAACTGCTTTCTAATTACAGCTTCAACCTGTCCCACAAACTGACCCTACCCTTCGTGGGGACCTGGCATGTTTCTTGTTATATGACATTTAACTGTTCTTATGATGTTTTCTTTGCAGTGTTTATAACCGAATTATATAAATTTTAAAATCAATTATGCATGTTTAAATAAATTTTGAGTCACGTTTGTGACAAACCTCACAGTCCAACAAACGAGATGTTAGTATTAAGTGAGTTATATACATGATTTATGATTTTTTTTTTTTAAAAAGCCAGAGCAGAATTTATTAACTTCTATTTTTATTAAAAATACAACAATCGCTTAAAATAGCCTGTCATTTTTAAGGTCATTCAAAAAAAGAGATGATCATTCAAATCTACTTTTAGTCTACTTTTATTTGGAGGAGGAGGGAGTACCTTGGACCAGTTTCCTGAAGCGATATAATCACTTTACATGATGATCAGATTTAAGTTGACCTTTTATTGACAAAAAAAAGGCTTCTTTAAACTTTGATCAGCAAGGATAACAAACCAAACTTACCAAGCTTAACCAAACCTTCTTGTACCCAAACCTCATTGGTTCTTGCTTGCATGACATGCAACAACAAACCTCATTCTTAAGATTCCGTAACCAAATTTGAATGCTTTAAACATTGTAATAATACATTTTTGTTTACTCTTGATGACAGACAAATATGCATGCAGTTTATTTATATTTGTTTTACCTTTTTCTGAAATATCATTGCCTAGTGAAAAATTAAGTGTGATACATAAATATGTTTTTCAGGAGATTCCATTCTGTTTCCCAAAAATTGGATGCTGGCCTTGGAGGGGAAGGTCGTCACAGAGTCCAGTCCCCTCCAGCAGGACTTCACCTCCGCCCTGGCTGTCCTCTGTGGGTCATTTTATGTTTTCAATGTGGAATACCAGGAGGACGCAGCCTCAACCCTGGAGTGCATCCAGAGGTAAATACTCTTCACTATGTACACTACTGGTCAAAAGTTTTTGAATGGTAAGATTTTTAAATGTTTTTTTTAAAATAAGTCTCTTCTGCTTACCAAGGCTTCAGTTATTTGATCCAAAATACAGCAAAAACAGTAAACAAAAAATTTTAATGTAATTTATTACTCAGTAATAAGTCCAGAGAGGGTCGAGTCCGAGTCAAGACCGAGTCCAGAGAGGGTCGAGTCCAAGTCGAGACCAAGTCTAGACCAAGTCCAAAGAGGTCCAAGACAAGTTCACATAAGGTGGGGTCTGAGACATTCCTTTAGGTCTTTAGATTTCTTTAGGCCTTATGTATATGTTTGGTGGAAACAATAAAATTGGTACCATACTCATCAAATATACCATGGCATGTACACTGTATTTTATTTACTTAGATATTGGTTTAAAAAATGTTATTAGTTTAGGGTAAAAATGCCACATAGTAGGTGGTGTAAAGGTAATTTGTTAGAAAAGATTTCGATTTTGAATAAATGCTGTTATTTTTAATGTTTTTAAATAAAAGATTTTAAATTAATTGACTGAAGGAACACAGCATGTAATAAAAAATATTAAGCAGCACAACTGTTTCCACTTTCTAACTTTGAAAATTAATCAGCATATTAGAATGATTTCTGAAGGATCATGTGACACTGAAAACTGGAGTAATGATGCTGAAAATTCAGCTTTGCATCAGAAATAAATTATATTTTAAAGTACATTCAAATAGAAAACCATTATTTTAAATATCAATAATATTTATTAAATATATATTGCTGTTTTTGATCAGATAAATGCAGGCTTAATGAGCATAAGAGACTTATTTCGTAATGCCGCATAAGCTAATAATTATCAAAAAAGGTAATATTCGCGTCACCATTTCGCCAGCATAAACATAATAGGCCTGTAAGTGGCACTTTGGCTTCATTAACTATGATAGTTTCATCAGATACTACTAAACGGTGTAGGCTATATTAAACACTAAATGAATTGAACACTACTTACAATTAATGCGACTTCTCGCTTTGTGGTCAGTTAACATCCATTTTGTCAGCGATGCAATTTAACTTATAAAATGCGACAAACAGCAGAAATCACTCGTCTGTCTATGTAATTTCCACTTTGCGTTGTCTAATGAAATTTGAACTTGTTGTGCCAGATCTATAATTTATTTATGCCAAACCTGCCCAAGGCCATAATGTCTTTACATTACACGCCATATGCGCTGCTTTCATTGACGCTCTCTTTTTGCGCTGCCAGACAGATAATCCTCTTCATGTTAAATCAAATCATGCATTTTCTACCTAAGCTCTATGCCAGTTTGAAAAAGACGGCTGAGGTGAGGCAGCAAAAACACAACCAGTGTACCAAGAGAGGACAGCCGCAACTAAGGAGGATGCAGAGACCTTGCTTGATGTTTATATTAACATTTCTGACTGTTTAAATGATCAGCCCGTGGGGACTCCCTCAAAATGTGTTGTTGCCTACCCTATTGCGACGTGTCTGCACGTAGGTAATTCTTTAGGATTTAAGCTTTGGATATTATTTTTGTCAAAATTAAACAACACAGGAAGGCCAGCGGAGGAGAGCGGAGACGCACCATCGTCATGCCTTTGCAGTATGATGCAGGAGCAGCATGTGCTATTGTGCTTTCACAGATTTTCACAATCCTGTTGAAAGTGCCCTAGTTATTGGCGATTCTATTACACGGAACATGAAAATAGAGACACCAGCCACCATAGTCACATGTTTGCCGGGGGCCAGAGCACCTGACATCAAAGCAAATTTAAAAGTGCTGGCTAATGCTAAACGTAAATATTCTAAAATCATTATCCACGTCGGCACAAATGATGTTCGACTTCGCCAGTCGGAGATCACTAAAATTAACATTAAAGAGGTGTGTGAACTCGCAAATTCAATGTCAGCAGAAGTAATTTGTTCTGGCCCTCTTCCTGTTCGTCGGAGTGATGAGATAGTTAGCAGGTTATCATCACTCAATGGCTGGCTGTCTAAGTGGTGTCCGCAGAATAATATAGGTTTCATAGACAATTGGAAAAGCTTTTGGGGCAGACCTGATCTGTTGAAAAGAGATGGTATTCATCCCTTCCGGGATGGTGCTGCTCTTCTATCTAGAAATTTGGCAAATAGTCTTAGAGCTGAAACATGACAAACCAGGGCCCAGATCAGGACGCAGACAAACTGGTTAAACCGACCGTCTGCTAGCCGCCTCACGTCACAGAACTCAAATAATTCACAGCACATAGAAACTCTTTCCCCTAGATATTATCACATAGAGACTGTGTCTGTACCTCGAATTAGTAAATACAAAAAACTTCCGAAACCTTTTAAGGGTAAAAATTTAATTGATGTTCAAAAAATGAAAATCACAGATAAATCAGATAAACAAATGATAAAGCTGGGTTACTGAATATTAGATCTATTTCTTCAAAAGCCTTATTGTAAATGAAATTATCACAGACAATAAACTAGACTTGCTGTGTTTGACAGAAAATGGCTAAAACCAGACGATTACATTACTTTAAATGAATCTAGTCCCTCAGGGTTATGATTATCGACACAATCCTCGACAGAAAGGCAAAGGGGGAGGTGTTGCTGTAATTATAGTAATATATTCAGAATCGTTCAAAAGAATTTCAAAATATAATTCCTTTGAAGTGATGGTGCTTTATGTAACATTATGTAAGTTGACATTTGTGCTGGCTACTGTATACAGGCCACCAGGGCACATACTGCTTTATCAAAGAATTTGCTGATTTTCTATCAGAGTTAGTACTGGCTGCGGATAAAGTCCTTGTTGTTGGTGATTTTAATATCTATGTAGATAATAATAAAGACGCATTGGATTGGCATTTGCAGACATTTTAACTCTATTGGAGTTAGACAACACGTGTCAGGACCCACTCATTGTCGTAATCATACCTTAGATCTAATACTGTCGCATGGAATTGATATTGATGCTGTTGAAATTCTACAGCAGAGCGATGATATATCAGATCATTATTTAGTCTCGTGTATAATACAATTAGCCAAGGCTACAAAACCACCACCCAGCCATAAATATTGTAGAACCATCACGTCTACCACTAAAGATTGCTTTATAAATAATCTCCCCGAGCAGTTCATCGCCTTAGTATACCTGACAACTTAGAAGAACTCGATGCTGCAACAGAAACTATTGGCTCTCTCTTTTCCAGCACATTAGATGCAGTCGCTCCTTTACGTCTAAAGAAGATTAAGGAAACTAATCCAACGCCGTGGTATGATGAGCACACTCGGGCTCTAAAACGAGCTGTTAGAAAAGCTGAACGTAGTTGGAAGAAAACAAAACTAGAAGTTTTTCGCCTTTCGTGGAAAGAAAAAAATGATTGAGTACAGAACGGCTATAAGAAAGCTAGATCTACTTATTTTCAAATCTCTTAATAGAAAACAAACAAACTAGGTATTTATTGACACAGTGGCTAAATTAACTAGAAACAGAGATTCAACTGCTGACGTTTCCAAAGAGCACAGCAGTAATGACTTTATGAACTTCTTACTTGCAAGATTGATAATATTAGAGAAAATTATAAACATGCAACCGTCTACAGTTTCGCTTCAGACAGTGCACTGTAGTGTCCCTGAGGTAAACTAGAATCATTCGCCGCTATAGGAGAGGAAGAATTATCTAAACTTATCAAATCATCAAAATCAACGACATTGTTAGACCCAATGCCGACTAAACTACTGAAAGAAATGCTCCAGAGGTCGTAGGTCCACTTCTTGATATAATTAATTCATCCTTAACACTAGGATACGTGCCAAAAACCTTTAAGCAGGCTATATTAAACCTCTTATTAAAAACCTCAACTAGATCCGAGAGATTTAGTAAATTACAGGCCAATCTCGAATCTACCTTTTCTGTCAAAGATACTAGAAAAGGCAGTTTCAACACAACTGTGCTCCTTTTTAGAAAGAAATGGAATCTGTGAGGATTTCCAGTCAGGATTTAGACCATACCATAGTACTGAGACTGCACTCGTTAGAGTTACAAACGATCTACTCCTATCATCCGATCGTGGCTGTATTTCTCTATTAGTATTATTAGATCTCAGTGCTTTTGACACTATCGATCACAACATTCTTTTAAAAAGACTTGAAAACTATACTGGCATTAGTGGAATTGCTTTGGCATGGTTCAAATCGTACTTATCTGACCGTTATCAGTCTGTAGTAGTTAATGAAGAGATGTCGTATCGATCACAGGTTCAATATGGAGTACCACAAGGCTCAGTACTAGGACCGTTGCTTTCACTCTGTACATGCTGCCCTTAGGAGAGATAATTAGGAAGCATGGTGTTGTTTTCACTGCTACGCTGACGATACTCAGCTCTATATTTCCTCGCGCCTGATGAAACACAAATTCACAAAACTAACAGAATGCATAGCTGACATTAAAAACTGGATGACAAGAAATTTCTTATTATTAAATTCAGAAAAAACTGATATCCTAATCTTCGGACCAAAAACTTCCTCACGAAAAAAACTTGAATACTCTCTAACACTTGACGGGTGCTCCATTAAACCTTCGTCCTCAGTTAGGAACCTGGGTGTGCTCTTTGATACCAATCTTTCATTTGAAAGTCATGTTTCTAGATCTGTAAAACCGCCTTCTTCCATCTAAAAAATATCTAAATTACGACATATGCTCTCAATGACAAATGCGGAACGTTGGGCATGCATTCATGACCTCAAGACGATTATTGTAACGCTCTACTGGGTGGTTGTTCTGCTCGGCTTTTAAACAGACTACAGTTGGTCCAAAATGCGGCAGCTAGAGTTCTTACTAGAACCAGAAAGTATGACCATTAGCCCAGTTCTGTCAACATTACATTAGCTCCCTATTAAACATCGTATAGATTTTAAAATCTTGCTACTACTTATAAGCTCTAAATGGTTAGCTCCCCAGTACCTAAGTGAGCTCTTAATGCCTTATAGTCCTTCACGTTTATTGCGATCTCAGAATTCAGGCCAGTTGATAATACCCAGATATCAAAATCAACTGAAGGCGGCAGATCCTTTTCCTATTTAGCTCCTAAACTCTGGAACAATCTTCCTAGCATCGTTCGGGAAGCAGACACACTCTGTCAGTTTAAATCTAGACTAAAAAACACATCTCTTTGCTCTTGCATACACATAACACATTATCAATACATTAACATTTTTCAAATCCGTTAAAGGATTGTTACGCTGCAATAAGGTCGGCCGGAACCGAGAACATTTCCTATAACACTAGATATACCTGTACATCAGAATAAGAATGGCATCTACGCTAATATCTGTCTCTCTGCTTATCCTGAGGTTTGCCGGGTGCTGGATCCAGGCCGTATCCAGATCAGATGGAGAACCTGTGTCTGGACCTGACTACAACGTAACCCAGGAGACAATGGGCCTACAGATCCAGTTCTGGCTGCATCTATAATTCAGATTTTTAATCTCCGTATCCGCTTACATATATTTATATATAATCTATTTTTAATCTCTATAATAAAAATGTATAATTCAGATTTTGATCTCCATATCCTTTACATATATTATACATATCTTCCAAGGGGTTTTTTCCCTCCTAGGACTTTTTTCCCAGTGTTAGCACGCTGGGTTTTTCTCCTAGGGGTTTTTTCCACCCCTGGGAGTCAGCCGACATTGGCTTAATGTAGCACCATCTTGTATATGTTACATATTACCACGCTTGTTTGTACAGCTTATTTTTACCCACTTCCCTTTTTCTGTGCTTCTAATATGTAAAGCTGCTTTGAAACAATTACCAATTGTAAAAGCGCTATATAAATAAATTTGACTGACTTGACATTTGGAGAAATATTGGATTTCATATGTTTGTCAATTTTCTATACAGAGAAGTTATATTTATTTAATATTCATTATCATCACTATGAGCGCTGGGTTTTCAATTCATACTTGCAGTCGGAGGGTGCTCTCTGTGCACCTTTAGTCCACAAATTCATCTAAAGAAGAAGAGGCTATTCCATGAATGGTGTTTTCAATTCATACTGCAGCCGGAGGGCGCTAAAGAAAAAAAAAAAACTCATCTAAAATTCTATAGAAGAAAATACACCAGGAAATAACTGCATGTCTTCCAGAGGTCGCTAACCATGGCTTTTACATCCAGATAAACACTTTTCAAAACAATAATACATGATTGAGACGATGTATGTATGTGTTGCCTCATAATTTGCCTTTGAATAGCGCTTGCTCCGTGGGTGTGGCCGCATTAGTGGATAATGAGCTGAAACACGGACTTATGGCATGGCTCTCTTTCATACAGATTACATAAACATAGAATGTTTGTTTTTGATTTGACTTACACGATTTAAAACCTGACATTTCAACGTTTTTTTAGACATAAGTATGATTTTTTTGTGATTTGTATTTACTAAGTTACAGTTCATTTTCTGAGAACTATCAGAATGGACTTCGTTCAGAGGGAGACGAGTGATCACGCATCATGTTTGTTTTTATTTTACAAAAAGCACAACATTTAGTTTTTACTCTGAGTGTACACAAATAAAAGAAGACATTCTATAGTTTTAATTGATATGACTTATGTCAAAAGTCTGTTTTGCTGCAATGTGAAAAAAAATGCATAACGCGCCGATGCGGGATTAGACTCCAGAGGGTTAATCCTTACTCTTTAATAAAATACATTGGGTTACACTTCTGCATTTTGTGTGAGGAAGAGCACTTACCTGTGCATTCACCACAGCTAGGGTTGCCAACCATAGATATGCACAGTAGATGCAGCTCGGCTGCTTCAGGTACATCAAAAGTGCCGACATCTTGGAATCGTCAACAAGGAGACCTGTTTGAATGTCAATGTGAAGGTGATGCCTGTCAAAACCTGTCACCATTTGCCTGAGTTTTCGTATGATCTGGTGATCTCATGTCATGTGGGTAACCGTCAGCCACCCACAGATTGTTGCCATATCTGTCCACTACTGTGTCTTTGTTGAGATTTCAGTATGTACCAGAAGTGAGTGATAAGGGAACTGTCAATAAGTGCTATCTCTCTGCTGATTCAGCCTACCTTCATGGAGCTCATGTCATCTTTCCTCCTCAGATACTTTTGTTGAGAATTTTAGTCTCAGCTGCTCTGAAGGTATTAACTTTGTTGCTCCTTTAAAAACAAAGACTGTCTCTGGGACAATTAAAGCCCCATGGAGAATGGTACATCATCGTAAAATTAAGAAGAGCCTCCAGGACAGTAAAAAGGCAATAGAAGCACACAAAGCTTACATTTCACCATTGAATCTATAAGACTGATCTGAAAATGCTAAATAATACAATGAGGTCTGCAAGAAAAGCTTATTTGTCAAGTTTAATTGACCACAACAAAGACAACCCTAGATTCTTATTCTCCACTTGTAACCTATAGCGTGTTATAAATTATCCACACGACACAGGTTACTGATAATGATTGTATTTAAGTACAAAGCAGAACAGAATAGTGCAGCATATATTCTCCCCAGAAATCCAAGGCTCTGGAAAACCCCAAACATGGGTTTTAAAGAAACATAAATCCATACCATTATATCTTCCCCCTCAGCAGAAAAAAAGCTGTTCTCAGCTGTAAATGACAGGACAGAAAATCTAACACAACTTCCATTCAAGGTTGGATGTTTAGATACAACAGCTGACAAGTACATGCATTTGCAAAAACATCATGCTGGAAACATACGTCACCGGATGATTTATGGTATTAAAATAGCTCTCGATGCTCTCAAAGATTCCTTCGAAGAAAAGCAAATATAAAAATAAGCAAATTATAGTCAAGCATATGTACAATAGTTCTTTTAGAAAATTACTGTTCTGTAAAAAAAAATAAGCAAATGACATTGAGTGGAAAAAATAATACCGCTTGAACCTACTGTACAGCATTGTTGTACATTAAACATGTATAGAGAAAAACAGCATCTTAATGTAACCATGAACCAAAACTAATAACAACAGTTCAACATTTAAATCTATTGTTATCACTCCAGCCCCCTCTGAGTGATACTACCAATCTCTCTTTTGGTATGGAACTCATTTCTCCACTGAGTAGTCGTCCAGTCTGTTGTCACTCTAGGGTGTATCCTAGGCCTTAAATTGTAGTGACAAGCTTGTACTGGATATGGACAGGATCAGTCAAAGACCAAATGTCAAAAAAACAAACAAACAAACATCTTCCTCCCTTGTGTTTGTGGTGCCTTGCACTATTGAACAAGGATCTTATGCCTCCTGCTCAGCATCAAGCAAATCTTCTTCCATCCAATGCAGGTGGTTCAGTACAGCCTCATATCAACACGGTTGGTAAATTGCTGAACATTCTGACCAACATTCAAAGCATCAGTCCCACTTTCCCAGGAGCTTGTGTGGCTTGTGATTCAGCCATCTGCCAAGTGTGAAAGGGCTGTAAATTTCCCACATGCACTACTACCAAGTCTTGATCATTATCAGCCCTGGCCAGTCTATAATATACTTCACACAGTTGTTGCGTGACTCAATAAAGGCCTCCATATTGCGGAGCCAACTTAACCACAAAGTTTGCTGCTGCATCCAGGGGTGGCGCCAGCTGATTTTGCCGGGGCTTCAGCCCCAAATGTTTTGAGTCAAGCCCCGAATGTCATGACTGTCACTGAGCAAATATGAAACTGGACAATAGCCTATGTAAACCACTGAAATCATAAGTTGCTTTATTTCATTGCGCTTTGGCTTTGCATATACTGCATACAGCCTGTAAAAATAGACGTTAAAAATAATCTAGCCTATAGAATACATTTCTTTGCTGTCGGTAGCCTATGGGCTACTCCATTTCTTCCTCTCTTAGCTCGATTAGCTGCTATTTCAAAAATGGCAGTCACAAGTTTCTTGTTGGTACGGTAACCCCACCTCCAGCCCCTGACGCAAGCGGTTCTTACTTCTAGCCCAGCAATGTTTTGGTGCTACTTACGAACCACTTTTCCTGGTTCGGAGCTGGTGCTTTGTGTGTCGAAAGACAAAGAACTGATTTGAAACTAGGCTCTGGCTCTGAACCAGCACTTGGTGGAAAAGGGGTGCACCAGAGTGCACCAGATTGATGCATTTAACCTTAAAATGTACAAAATTTTCCTCATGGGGGGGCATGTCCCTGGACCCCCTTAGAAGAGGTACACCCAACAAACGTTTACAAATTACAGTGCCAAATAATGTACATTTTCTGAACAAGAATACGACAACAAAAGCTCCTTTCATGTCAGTTAAGCTGTTAATAGAAAATTAAAATGTCTTTGAACAAATATAGAGTTGGGCTAAGCCCCGAATGTTTACAATGTCTGGCTCCGCCCCTGGCTGCATCAGACCCCACTTGGGGCTCTGTATCAAAATCTGGAGGGTTCTGGGCATGGGTATTCACCATAGTACCTCCTGGAGGGAGAATCGGTCACTGCTTTTTGCCATAATGTTAAAGTACTGTCTTCAATAACAAGAATTATCTTTCTTTCTTTTGACTAACTTGCTCGAAGTGTCTACCAATATGATTTGCTGTATTACAAACCATTGAAACTGGGGTGGGTGGGGAGACACGTGGCGCTCCGCCCCAATGTGTCGCCCCGTCCCATCATCCAGTCTGCTCTGGGGTACATTTTCATAGAGTTTGTGCTGAATACAGTGTATTCAGACTTTAGCCATTACAATAATATGAGGGCAGCATGTATGTAAAAGTTAGCAGTTTTGAGAAAATTACATTTATGCATGGTTTGTGAAAAAGTCAATGAAATAAGGCCATAAAATCCATACTGTATTTTTGTTCATAAGACATTGTTCATTGAAAATGACTGGATCAGATAGCCTAGACTTTTTGTTTCAAAACAATGTAAAAATCATCCAGGGGTGTATTCCAGAAAGCAAGGTTAACTTACTGTCACATATACCCTGAACTCTTGGTTGATTAACCCAAACCTTGCTTACTTCGAGGTATGCTGGTTCCAAAAACGTGTCCGGGAGAAGGTTCAGCCAACCCAGAGTATGTTCCCGGTTAACACACAAAACATTTTCAATAGAGCGACGAATTGATGATTCACCATGAAAACAGATGCTAAGAAACGGTGCCATACTACTTCCTTCTTCTTTTGTTTAAGCAAACTAACCCTGGATCATGAGCTTCTCTGGAGCAGGTTATGAAAGTTGAGGTTATCTGCTTACTCTTAAACATATCCAGGTATGTCACATAACCTGCTTTCTGGAATACCCCCCTGCTCAACATATTTTGTTGATCCTGGAACAACATTCTAGTCTGAGAATTTAGTCTTAACCCTATTCCTACCGCTAAACCTAACCCTACCCATAAGTTATCCCAAAAATCAGAGGGAAACGATAGATGAATAACACTGATGTAGAAGCACCAATTCATGATTTTAAGTCTAAACTTAACATAATCCATAAACTTGTCCCTCAAATCTGATTGGTTGATTTGAATGTTGTTCCAGGATCAACAAAAGTGTGCCCTACTTGTAAGGTCTCCCACTCCCCAGCTAGTCTTTTGCAATGTAATCTGTCCTCCTTCTCAGCTGTCAGTCCCAATACACTTACACAGGTCATATCACAAATGAGTTTCTCTAGCTGCTCCTTAGACCTCTTACCTACTAAATTTCTCAAAATGGTTATGAACTGCTTATTACCGGACATCCTGAATATCATTAATCAGTTCCTACAGCAAGGAGGTTTTGCACAAATCTTTAAAACTTCAGTTGTTAGGCCCCTGCTGAAGAAAAGTAAATTCTTCTGTGCTCAGTAACTACAGAGCAATTTCTAATCTACCATTTCTTGGTAAAATAATTGAAAAAATTGTATCCATACAGCTCAATATCTGTCTCAGCACCAATACACTTAATGTGACATTTCATTCTAACTTCCAGGCAAACCACAGCACAGAAACAGCACAGATTAGGGGTTTAAACCATCTGCAAGTTATTCGGGACTCAAGAAACTTGCAGATCTGAGTGAAGCTTTTGACATTATTGATCATGAGATTCTACTTGACCAACTTCAGACCAACTTCATGAGATTCACTTGACCAACTTCAGACCTGGGATCCTACTTAACCCCTTCTCCCTTTTTCCCTCATCCCTCATGGATGAAACATTGTCAGATAAGACTGCATCTATTCATGACATTGATTTATGTTCACAGAAGGATTCTCTGTATAGTGGTAAGGAAAAAAGATATCAAACGTTGGAAGAGATTAATGCTTTTCCGGATGATACTTTTGAGTAAAATCTTTATTTTTTATTATTATTTTTTTACTTGTGCACAAAAAATATTCCTGTTGCTTCATAACATTAAGTCACATTGACTATTTAACGATATCTTTACCTTTCTGGGCCTGCAAGCTGCAATTACATTGCTGTCTATGGCTGGTTCAAAAACCACTCTGATTTCATCAAAAATATCTTAATTTGTGTTCTGAAGATGAACGAAGGTCATGAATGAACGACATGATGGTAAGTAATAAATTACAGAATTTTCATTTCTGGGTGAAATGAACCCTTTGAGCCATAAAACAAATTTGAGAGCAGGAGTGGCAGTTTTCTTTTCACCTGATTTAAGAGTCACTGTTTAGAGTACAGAAGAACCAATAAAAGGTCCCTTCTTGTCGTTAAAGCTGACATTCACAGGTAAATTTATAATTTCATCAATGTGTATGCACCGACTGTAGGGTTTGAAAGATGAATGTTTTTGGTGTGTTAATGTTTTAAATTTTTTTTCAATCGATATTTAACTGTTGATCAAAATACTGAAGAACCCCATATTCAGTCATCATCTTGTTTATCAAGGTTAATAGGGGCAACTAATCTTTTGGATATACTGATAGTTAAAGGGGTCATGAACTGAGATAACAAATTTTCCTTGAGCTTTTGACATATAAGAGGTCATCTTATTATAAGAATATTCTTTCAGAACTGAACTGAAAACTTCCTTGTTAGTCCAAAAAATAGCTTTTATTTTAACCATGCCCAGTGAACGACTGATCCTGGAATGTGCCTATTTATGGGTGAAAGAACGCCTCTGCAGAAGAAAATCAATGCCTACTTCATCATTGCAACTTTGGCCCCTCCCACTGGCACATGAGAGAAGAGCAATACTGGACTATAAACAATATTACCTTCCAAAGGTTCCCAAAGTTAGGAATGTGGTTACTTATTATTTTGTGAATTTCTCAGTAGAGCATTATTTGTTTGTTCGGTACATTTTTCTTTGGATTCACATTATTTCTCTTGGTAGGATGAAAATAATCTGTTTTTTTAAATCTGATTAAATTCTATAAAGAAAGTGAAAGAAGAACACTCCCTTTACACTGGAGCTGTCAATCAAACAGCACGAGTTTATCAGTGACTTAGTTCGGGACACGAGCCAAAACTAGTGTGTTGCAATGTTAGTTATGATGAAAGCATTTGTTAGTGTGCAAAAATCAATGACGAGATCGCTGGATCATCCTGTCTGTGATCGGCTACTATACTCATCACTGCAACCTTTCATGCCACGACCTAAATGTAATGCTATAATCAACACTCTTCACGATTAGTTAACCTTAAGAGCTGTTATAGTAAAAACATGCAAAAAGTTTGAGAGAGCGTTCCATATGTAATACAAGCTATTTCAGCTGCACGAATACTAACTCACTCTTAAACTAGAAATCACATTACTCCAACACTAGGATCTTAATACCTAATTAATTTAATTAAACCCTCAATTTTAGAGCATTTTGTTAAAATTATAATCTTAATTATAAAAATTAAACAGTCTGTGTAAATGCTAGTTTTCAAAGTTTTTCAGATTTGGTTTCTGTGACGCTTTCGCTGCAAGGATGCATTTTGTAAAAGGTACAGGAAATACAAAATTAATCCCAGCTGTTAATTTAGCCTTGCCAATTGGTCATTCACTTGTCCAAGTAAAAAAGTTGCTTGTCTGAAAAAAAAAGGATTTTTTTTGTTGTATATATATAATTTAATCTAAAGTAATATTCTCATCATTGTTCGATCAGCTTTGACATTTAAAAATCTGCATATTTGTGATTTAATATTGTGATGAATGTATGCCTCATCTTTCATTCTAAATTCTTTTTTTTTATTGAATGAGTGAAAGGTGACATAACATTAAGAAGCCTACAGGCAGAGAGAGAGAGAAAAGATAGAAAGTACACAGATAACAGTACAAACATATCGAGATACATAAAGAAGAAAAGATACACATATAGCTAAATGTCATATATATATATATATATATGTGACCTGATCCAGCAAAATGAGTCACAGTGACCCAAATTTCAAAATTGAGATTTTGGTATCAATGGAAAGATGAGACAATAAGCTTTAAAATGATATCCTAGTCAAAGTCATACTTGAATGGTTTTAAAGATATACCCATTTTAATTATGGTCGTCTGCCCTCTTTTTCCAATTGAAAACCTGAGAAAATCGCTTTTAAGTTTTTTGCCCGTTTTTTTGTTGATATCTTTCAAAATCCATTGCATTTAAAGGGATAAACTATTTATTTTACAGCTTAATTTGACCAAAGACATTTTTATATATATATATAAATGCTATTAAACCAGGCTGAAGCTCAAATTATTTTAAAGTATTTATTTGAATTAACCCTTTAAGACCTGAAGGCTTTTTTAGAGTTTTTTTTTTTTTTTTCCTGAGCGACACACACAAAAGTAAAGACTCATAACTCCAAAACTCTAGCAAGGAGAGTCAAAAGGTAGGTATCATTTGATAGAAAACATTTTAAAATTTAAGAAAATATAAATTACATTACATTTGGACATTATCTTGCTGACAACAGCTGATAAAAGACAAAAAATATATAAATTTTTTAAAAATAATTTTTCTTTTTTATTTGATATGGAATAACTCAGGAACACAATAAGATCGCTAAAAAATTCTTTTTTGGTGATGCTCTCCTATATGTGAGCTGCATCTGGTTCAAATTTCGTGGTGATATTATAAAGAATAGTTTGAAAAATTGTTGTTCATTTTTCCGCAGCCAGGTGGCGCCAACGGGCGGTAAACTCCGGTTTAAAGGAGCTTCTCAGCACTCGTTAGGAGTTTTTCAAAATGGTTAGATGCATTAAAAAGAGAGATTCTAAGCTTTAAAATGATATCTATATGTTTATTCCACGTTGGAAAACGAACATGGATGGGTCCGGGATCATTGGATACACACTGCATCCGGAGAGATGAGAGACATGTTTTTAGCCAAGTATGTTAAATCATTCCGTGAGTAATATCTTGTGATCAACGCAATATATTATATTGATTTTGGATTCATTTTAATCTTGAGAATCTGCTTTAAATATTGATGTGCAATTTTTTATGATCTGTGCATTTTCATGAAGTTATGAGCACGTGAATTATACATACCTGTATTCAGTTAGTGCTGTGCTATTTTTTGTAAAACGCATATATCAGACTCATTAGAGGGTGAAAACAACACAACAGAAGCATGTTGGAGGCTTGATATTAAAGTTTAAAGTCTTTGGTTTGTATGCAAAAAGAATTTTGTGCTACCTCTATGGATTCAATTTTTATTGCTTTTAAAGAAAGACACGCAAATGCGAGTTTTATTTTATAAGGCGCGCTAGTCTGACAGGAGGATGGCTGGACCCGATCGCGTGCCTGTCAGTCGAAACGGGGCTTCCCATTGTTAAAAATCAGCGTTTAGGTCAGTATTTTTACATTTCTAAGCTTTTTGATTGGTCTATACAACGTGTAACACCATATTTGTAGAGCAGAGATAATGACGTTTAGGGGATACCGGGAAATGCATAATTGACGAGAGGAGTTGAGAAGTTCATTTCCAGCGAATTTAGTAAAACCATGGCAAATTTAACAGCCATTTAAATACCTTTACTCAATTATCTGGACTACGAAACTTTGGGAGATTATTTTTGAAAGTCTGTTCTTGAAATTAGCTTAAAAAAAAAAAAATCGATTTTTTCATTGTTTTTCCACATTATCAGCCCATATCTTAAAATAGAACGTTGCGACTTCCGACTCATTTCGCCAGATCGGGTCATATATATCTATATATACTATATATATATATATATATATATATATATATATATATATATAGTGGGGCTTATTGGCACCCTTGGTAAATATGATCAAGTTGACTGTAAAAATAAATCTGCATTGTTTATCCTTTGGTCTTTAATTTATAAAATTAGCAAAAATCTAACATTTCATTGAAGGAAAAGAATTGAAAGTGGGGGGGGAAATAACATATGAAATAATCTTTTTCTTAGCGTACTACCGGCAAAACTCATTCATTACATTTCTTATTCATAAAACAGCGATTTATAATTTAAGTATTATATTATATTATATTATATTATAGTTAAGCATTACTAATGGCTTCCAGAAAGTTTAAATATCAACAGCGTGAAGACAGTAGTTCGACTGACCATTGTGTCCCGTTATGTGTGGCCTTCTCAAAGTTCAACTCTGTACTGAGTTTCCACACTTTTCCTGTGGACGAAGAAACACGCAGAAAGTGGATTCACAGCATTCGACGTGAGCGATTTAACATCACATCTCATACAAGGGTCTGCAGTCGTCACTTTATAAGTGATGACCTGGATCGAGCCATCGACCCCTAAGGGCGCTGCTTGCTGAGGAAGGGAGCTGTACCAACCTTATTCCAGTGGAACGGCTACTCCGTTGCTGAACCAAGGTGCACCGGGGTTTGGCAAAGAAGGGAGGATTACACTCCAGTGGATGAGGATCCTGTGCCAATGGATGCCCAGCATCTGGAACATGAATATTGTTCAGTTCCAGAACCCGCGGCAGTTGATAATGCACTGAATCAAACTGAGGATCTCCGTAAAGAGGTGGACCGACTAAGGAGACAGGTAGAGGAGTTGTCGGTTAGTCAAAGGTTTTGTTTGGGGCGATTTGCTGCTGCGATGATGATGTAAGGTTCTACACTAGGTACGATTTAAACCCTATATATATATATATATGTGTGTGTGTGTATGTATACGTGTATATGTATGTATTACACAAACACATATATATGGTTACACTTTATTTTAAGGTGTCATTGTTACAGTGTAATTATATAATATTAATAGTAATATTAATTAACAACATGTACTTACTATAGTAATAACAGTAAATTATGCAGTATTTAAGTACTATAGTAAGTACATGTTGTTAACTAATATTACTACTAATATTATATAATTACACTGTAACAATAAATAAAGTGTAACCATATGTGTGTGTGTGTGTGTGTTTTCTTTCAAGTAATTAATTTTAGTTTGTGATTTTATGATTTATATGCATTTAAAACATGTCCTACATCTCATTTAGGTTCGTGACTTACAGCCATTTAATGGCTTTCTGGAAACTCATTGAACCTGCATCCCACAACATGATTCGTGTGTCAAGAGCAAGAGCAAGAGCAGCTACAACAAGGAGTGAAGCTGGAACAACAGGCAGTGCATGGGTAAATAAAGAAATAGAAGAATAAAACTTAACTTTACATTTTCAGTATAAGCCAACACATTATATGTAAATAAATTGCAAACCTTGTTATTTTTACAGGGTCAGTCTCTGCAGCCCATTGATGAGTTCTTCCTCTTCATGGTCCACCTCTCAGTTGGCCTAACACAGCGGGATCTGGCCCACAGATTCAATATCCATCAGTCCACAGTTAGCCGGATTATTACAACCTGGGCCAATTTTCTGTACACTGTTCTTGGGTCTGTCCGCATCTGGATGTCTGAGGAGGAAGTCAAGGCTCATCTACCCACTGAGTTCCAGGACTACCCAGACACACAAGTGGTGATCGACTGCACAGAGCTGCATTGCCAAACTCCATCCTCTCTCCTGCTTCAAAGTGAAGTCTTCTCCACTTACAAGTCCCACTGCACCTTCAAGGGATTAATCGGTATGGCACCACATGGTGCAATCACCTTTGTGTCATCCCTGTATGCAGGTTCTGTCAGTGACAAAGAGCTTTTTAAGCAGTCTGGCATTGTGTCTCTGTTGAAACCTGGAATGGCGATAATGGTCTACAAAGGTTTTCTTGTTGATGACTGTGTGCCATGCAAAGTCTATAGGCCTGCTTACCTGTCGAAGTGGGAACAGATGTCGGCTGATGAGGTGAGGGAGACACAGTCCATTGCTCGGCTAAGGGTCCACGTTGAGCGTCTCATCCGCAGGGTGAAGCAACACAAGCTATTTGACACTGTCATCCCTCTTTCCATCACGGGGAGTATCAACCAGCTGTACACAGTTTCTTGCCTCCTTGTAAAATTACCAAAATGGCCCTTAGTAAAAGCATGGGCAAAGGATTAAGATGAGATAACATGGTTGGGGATGAATTTGGATTTATTTTTGTTCATATAGAAACAATATAAATGTAAATATAAATAACTTGTATTTTTGCACTGCAGTAATGTAAAACATGTAAATCTAAATAACTTTGATCATTTGCACTGCAGTAATGTAAACATGTAAATATAAATAACTTTGTACAGTGTTGCTTGCAATGCAGTAAACATGTAAATATAAATAACTTTGTACAGTGTGCTGTCACGTAGTAATGTAAACATGTAAATATAAATAACTTTGATAAACATTTCCTGTACAGTGATGTTGTGTAAATACAAAAAACTTTGATACATATTAAAACACTATTAAATTTAGTTTTTTTTTTGTTTTTTACATCTGTAGGCATCTTGGCAGGTAAAAGTAAAAAAAGAATGGTCAGCTTCTTCGAATGTTCTGAAATTTTGATGTCTTTGTAGATGCGCTGGACCATCATGTCATCCTGTGCATAAATGACAAAATCACACCAGTCCAATCCCGAGATCAGCATTTGTCCTTGAACTTGCCAATAGTATGCATGTTTTTGTTTCAGTTCTGGTGTGCCATTGTTAAATTTAAGGTAAGGACAGTCCACGTAACTTTGACATTTGATTTCTAAAAGACCAAAAACATTGTGCTCTTTAGGGTCAAAAATAATCCCATCAGGAGAGGCCCCCAGCCAAGGTGCATCGGGGTGAATTAAGAATCCACAAGGGTGGTAGTTTACTTCTCGCAGCAGACAGTATTCCTCAATTGCAGCAGATTCCATTTCAAGACCTCTCTTCATGTCTGCTGTCTGGCGAGTTCCCTTGTAGATTCTTTCAGCCAGGTGTTCAGCTGAGCTCTGGCCACGCACATGACAAACTTCCCTAAAACGTGACGCTGTTACCCGGGGCTTTCGGACAGAGTGCCAATCAAGCGATGCACTCTGTTCTTTGGTGGCATGCTCTATCTTGTGTGCCATATCCAAACTTACTGCCAGTGACTTCATGTGTGGTTGTTCATGTTCACTATGGACAAACAAGCAAACAGATGTGTCAAGGCTATAACCAACTAGTGGCAGAGGTGGCGGTGGTGGGGCATCTTGATGGTGAGTAATGTTGCGTGTTGTTGCTGCTGGCTGCTGGTATGACAGCACACTTCCATACTGAACTTTGCCAAAGGCAGAATCAACCAAAGGATCATCACGTGACATCTTGATAGTGGTGACCAAAGGGGCTACAGCACTGGCAAAGTCCTTATATGCCTCTGCTACTTGGAGGACTGAGAGGTCAGGCAGCTCACTGGTGACACCCTTGTAAAGGGTACTCCTGAAATAAAAAAATAAAAGTATTAAGCAAAGTATCAAGTACATTTCCTTAGTTTTAATCTGTCTAATCTTTCATATTTTTCATTTTAAACTTAAATTTTTCAAATGTTTCATTTTATATTCATCTTCTTTAGTATGAGCTGAAGAATTTGACATGAATAGATGTTAGTGTCTTTTTATACAATAAAAAAAAAACATGCCCTTACAATGCTGTTAAAAATCAATTCTAAGCTAATATTGCTCCTTATGGCTATCTGCAATACTTGATTCTAATAGTATAATATAGTTGTTGTTGTAATAATAAAATATTTCAACAAAAATCAATTTGTGTCCAATTATTTACTTATTGTTTACACTTATTAAAGTGTAAATGCATAAAAAAAGTAAAATACTACATTGAAGAATTTTTTTGCTGTACCCTAACCCCTCGGTCTTGCAGACAGAACCACCATTCTATTGACAGGACCAGGCTTGACTCCCTAGAAAACACACAGGAGCCATACAATTAATATAAAATCATTATTACAACAAAATTTTGGAATACTAGATTACAGTATTTCTAAATAATCACTGTCCACAGAAATGCTGTTACTGACTAGTCATGTAGAAAAAGTGTTTCTTAAAGAGCAGTGATTGTTCATTCATAGCACTTACAAAGCTAATAAAAAATCAACTTAAATAATACTCATTGTATTTATTGCATTTCCAGTAGTTCAGTTTTTATATAATTTGTATATGCAAATTCAATTTAAATTACCATTGTTCTAGGTTTGTGCCAACTCTGCTCCGTTTCAGTACAGCTGTGAACTGGAGGATCTGCACTGATGCCAAGCTGAGAGTAGTGGGCTGTTTGGTAGAGTAGTGCAACAATGTGGTTGCACAATGCTGTCCCAGCAACACAAGAACAACTGCTCTGTGACAGTATTACAGGATGAGAGTCCTTTAATACAATCTGTGAATATAATTAAATTAAACAAAAACAAGAATTAGGAATTAATGTTATATGTAAATAGATTCTAAACATACCCATATACTGCAATTACTACTATCATTAAATTGAAGCACGTATGAACCCATTTACTGACTATGCCTGTCTTTGTACAGCTGTAGAACCCACAAACAACTTCTGTTTAAAACATGCATTTCATTTAGAGTTCAGCTGTCTTTTGTGTCCTCCTACTCTCAATCTATGGGGCTTCTCTGACTTCCTCATCGACCTGAAACATGTCGCCCTCACGCTGATCTCTCCTGTGAACTGATCCTTACTGGAAACTGAAAAATTACTCAAAGTCAGTAACAATTAGTTTTCCACAATTTGTATGTACGCTGCACAAACAAGCACTTTAGGCGTAAGGGAAAACACGTAAAACTATATGTTTATGTTTAACTAAATATATAAATAATACAAAGACTGCGATGCACCTGGTGTCGGTGGTGTAACACCAAAACTTTCAGCAAGATCACCCTGCAATAATAGAAGACGCAGCTTCATCAGCAGCTGATCCCAAGTGTATAGGTGGAAGCTGTTGGTGTATGTATTTTAAGGTGCTTTGCAAATGAATGAATGGTGGTTGTTTCTCAGCAGAGTTATATACAATGGTGCCGGTGTGTGCCGAAATATCAGATGTAGGTGGCTTCAGGTTGAGATGTAAGTTTGAAGTGTAGTTGTGGTCAGTGACAGATGGATCCTCCCAGTGTGTTTCTGCATCACAGTTCAGGGCCATGTGGATATGATCATCTTCACAGTTGATCACTGATGCTCATCGATGCATCTGTGGAAAAATATAACCATACACTTATTTTTACATTTCTTTTTGTGAAAGAAATTAGTACTTATTCAGAAAATGTGTGTTAAATGGTTAAAAAGTGATAGTAAAGACTTACATTGTTAGCATTTTTTTCAAAATCTTTTCTGTTCTTTATCAACTTTTTAGTCAAAGAATCCTGAAAAAAGTATCACAGGTTCCCAAAAAATATTAAGCAGCACAACTGTTTCCAACATTGATAACGGAGCAGCAAATCAGCATATTATAAAGATTTCTGAGGGTCATGCTACACTGAAAACTGCTGTAAAGATAAGCTGTAAAAAGCCCCGGTCCTATCAGGGTCTAATGCTTAATGAACCACGTGAAAACAAATGCCCTAAATTTCCAGCTGGTCAATAGTGTGATTTGTCCAGGCACCAAAGAAAGCACCTACCGAAGGAACTGTGTATGTGTGTCAGTCCTCTTCATACACTGCAGTGTTTAAAGAACGTGTGACATACTTCATAAAAAAATCACACCATGTCCTCCTGATACAGGCCAGAACATCTGTTTGTTGGGCAAAACACGGCAATCTACGGAACCTCTCCCCTCTCACTGACAGAGGAGGAAGAGAGGCTCTCATTCCTCCATCCCTTGAAGTCAGGCTAGACCAGGACCTATTTCCCAGGGGGATACCTTACACTTGAAGGGATGGTGGAAAATGTGAATAATTTCAACCTTGTCAGAACTCTATCAAACACACACAAAACAACAATAACAAAAGTTATTTCTAAACATTTGTAAGTTATCATATTGACTTTTAATGTACCATTATTTTATAGCTGCAGGTTACGAGGATGACCACTGTTGCGGGCACAGAAGTCCCATCTTGGATTTGACCATCCAAAGTGGATCTAAACGCCTGGACGTGTCCCTGTGGTGTGATCAGGCCCTGAACAAGATTCACCTGAACGACAAACTGAAAATTACTCGCCTGAAGGGGAACAGCAAGTCTCTTAAATTCAACTCGACAAT